>VZQC01007054.1:389305-407711 GCA_009823505.1 Rhizomys pruinosus | reverse complement strand
AAAAAAAAAAAAAGAAAAAAAAAAAGAGGTGGGAGGTAGAGTTAGAGTTGCCTGGAAGATTATGGGCCAGCCATCCTGGGTACAGAGAATCACAGAACCAGCAAGAGAATCCCTGACCAAGGAAGATGAGAGCCAGCTCCAGAAACATTGTTCTCTAACCTCCATACACACATATATGACAGACAGACAGACAGACAGACACACACACACACACACACACACACACATACACACTATAATAATAATGGATAAGCACTTTTCAAAGCAGAGATTACACAAAACATTTCAGAGAGTGAATGGTTACACAAACTGATGTGTCCTTACCACAGGCTTTTGCCAAGTCATAAGAAATGGGCTACTGTTATATAATGGAAATATTTAGAATGACGTAAATGAAAGTAACCAGAGAGTATGGAAAGACTAAGATACAACTGCATATGCAAAATTCTAGTCCATAGACATTAATCCATAGTCACAAATCATCCATGTGGTTGATTGTTGAGTGGGAGTTTCAGGGTGGCCATAGATACAGTGAAGAATTATAAAATAACTTGAGAAAATTTGGCAGGATACAGACATCCAGTATCCTTCATATCCACAAGGATGTACAATTGTGTTTAAACTTATCTAAGTCCACCTAACTTTTATGCTGTTTATTGAATTTCAATCATAATTCAATAAAACCTTCAGAATATGTTAGAAAGTCATATGTGAACAAATATAATGTCTATAAAATTTTACAAATATGGAATATACTGAAAAACATTATATAGGGTTATTTTTGTGATGGATAATGCCATAAATTTTACATTTAACATTGATAAGATAAATTTGCAATTTGCAATTCAAAGTGTCTAACAGAAAAACATGAAGTGGATTTTTATTTTGAAGAAGAAAGAGTTCCTTCTTGGAATCTTAATCTAACCTATCATATAATGAAAATACTTTAAATTTTTGTCTCTAAATTATTTTTATTAGTTTACAGTCACTGTATAAAATATAGAGATTTAGCATGACATTTTCATTTACTGGCCAGAGTCATGGCTGGGTGCAGCTGTGCTCAGCTTCTTGTGGCTCAGGGGAGTGACAAGGATCTCCAAGAAAGGAGACCCCTCTAGAGCCAAGAATCAAGACTACTATGTGTCTCCGTTCTCCCAAGGTGATGACTAGTTGAAATAGCTCCAACTACAAAGGCAATTAGGTTACCTACCATTCCCTGACCTCATAAGTAGTTATTTGGGAAAGATCAAAGAAGTTTCTCACTGAAATTATTGTATGTCCTTTGCTGGAGGCTTAAGAGTTTAATGAACTGGTTTGAACAATTCAGTGTGAATATGAATCTCCCATGAATGCTTATTAAATATGCAAATTCCTAAGCACTGATCCTAGATATTTAACTCTAATAAGCCTGGAATGGGAGAACAAAGAGCAACTGATGGTGGATAATTACTACACTCTAAGATCCAAAATAACGGATCATTTTAATGTATTTTTCATCCTAAAAGAAATATAATGCCCCATGTCAAACTACAATACTAAATATGTGTTTCATATTATAAGTCCCAAGTCAGTTAACGATTTTCCTCTCTGTTTTCTATTTTGCTAGTGATTCGGCTCACGGCATTTCATTTCAGATAGGCTATTATAATCCAAAAACCAAGCTTTGCAATGAAAGGAAAGATCCTGCTCCTCAGAAAAGTGGAATTTTGAGGGACCCAGTGGAGCAAAGAGACCAAGCAAGAAATTTAATATCAGTTTAGTTTGTTTCTAGAGTTACAGCATCTGCACGATCTGAAGTCGATGAATTAATTAGTAGGTTGATTATTTGCTTCACAATTCATGTTTTTATTGTAGACCTAAAATAGATCAGTTTTAGTCCCATTGTTCAAAAAAATAGCTATCCCCATCTAATGGGAAAACAGAGAGTTATATTTTTTTTTTCTTCAATTGATTTTCTGCAAATTATATTTTTTCAGACTTGTTTGCAATGGAAGCAAACCAACAATCTGTTTTCATTTTAATTATAAATTGTTTCCAGCTGACTCAAAATTATCTGAGATACCTCAAATCTTCAGAAATGAAGTCAATGAAAATGCATTCAGCAGAGCTAACTCTAATCCAGGGGGAGACAGATGACTTCACATTGTTGACACCACAGCCAATAAGGTGAGGAGCACTGCAGAGTGAGGTTGTGAAGTGGCTTCCAATGACCTGTCAATTTAGGCAACCATCATGACACAGCAATGTTTCCTATTACTTCACATAGGGTCACAGGTTTAAAGGCATCATGTAGCTTTCTATGAGCAGTCAGATCACAGACAGCATCTCTATCAGACAGCATCTCTAACAGACTTCCCTGGGCTTAAACTGGCAGCTACTTACAGTCTTTTGTGTTTCTGCTCTGCTCTCTGTGCTCTAAGGCTGGTGCACCGACAGACATTGTAGCAGGATCAGATGTCCAAAATGGAGTTATCTATTGGAATCGTACTGATGAATGAATTCTGTGGTTATTACTGATTTTGCTTAGGACATGTGCATTGGATTTCAAGGAAAGCTGCATTTCAAGAAAGCTGGTAGCAGTGCCCAGCAGTGCCATCCAAAAGTACAGATTGCTGATTTGGCACATGGATCTGCAGGGCACATCTCGTACAGCTGTATAGAAGTGGTTTGTCTTCCAAAGGATATTAGAAATCATATGGACTTCAGTGGGTGAAGCCCAGACTACAGAATGTCTACAGTATTTCTAACATAAGAATGAACATAAACCCAGAGTGAAGGGAGATAGAGGTGTTCCCATGACGAACATATTAGCTCTATCCACTCTCCCCATGAGTTGGAAATATTTTATAGCACAGTTTAGTGTTTTTATTTTTCTATATTTTGAAGGCCCGGATATTTACTTGAGAAGGACAATGGGACAGGGCTGTGCAGAGCACATCACTGCGCCCTTTCCTGTTTCAAAATCTGACCAAGATGGCCTAATTCCGAAAGCTCCATGAGCAAAAAAAAAAAAAAAAAAAACCTGACTCCTAAGCTAATTGACAATAAGAATTAAAGAACATGTTAAGTAGTTAGGGTAGGGCCCAGGCTGCAGAGTCTGAGCCTAATTCATGAGCCTGTTAAGAAAGCTGACCAACATGCCCCAATGCCCACCACTTTTATACAGTCAAAGATGAAGATTTTGTGGAAAGGCACAGGCTTACAAAGACTTTTAAATATATTTAAATGTTAACAGACAGCTCAAAATGGTTGAAAATAAAGCATTTTTAACTTTTACTTATTTTGAAAGAGTAGGGATGGTTAACAAAATCAAAAGAACTGCGTTATCTTTATTCCAAATGTCTCAGTCACTTGATGGTTTCCAGTTTGATCTGGTCGCCATGAGAGTGTGTTATATCACCACAGAGCCTTGAGAACTCAGCCATCATTCTGTTAGGTTTGTGTTGTGATTCTGTCTACTCTGGGAAAGCACATATATCTGCTACTAAATAGCTTGATGGATGCTGGCAAATATGTTTAATTTTTTTACTTCTGGGTAAGCATAGGTATTTTCATAAATTATTGTTTTGTTGATTTACCTTCCACCTTCTTCCCCATCTCCTTGCCCTGCCCTGGGACACTTTCACTCCCAAGGAGCCTGCATTCTGATTGCAAATCATGTGTGTTCTATTATCCATCCTCTTTGTAAAATATTCTGTTTCCCCTGTTGTGGGAAACTCTTCCATGCACAACCCTGGCTTTATCATCATCAACAACGTCCTTCGAGATCCTCCTCTGGACAAAGGTGGCAAAGAGGGAGACTGCGAGTAGAGGCTGCTCTGGTGCTCAAAGCCTGAGATACTTCAATGTGGATATAAATGATTCTTAAATGGAGAATGTTCTCTAGCGTCTTCATTTTTGCACTTTTTACCGGGCTTTATGTGGAACCCCAATTACATCTATGCATTAGTATTGGCATCTAGGTGTTTGGACTTGTGAAAAGACTTTTGATGTGATTCTTCTTCGGAACGAAATATCAAATCATAAATTTCTGGAAGTTTGCAGTAAAAGAGAAACGCTCATTTCAAGGAAGTTAAAAAAAAAAGGCTCAGGGATCATTGTGGAGGAAGGTGCAGCAGGAATACAAGAACCACAGCTGGGGGATGAATAGAGATAACCATGTTCTCAGTCACAGCAGCACAGCTGCACGGATGAATCCACAGTGCTTGTGTCAGCACGCACAAGATATGGTCAAGCTCAAGTCAGAAGAAAGTCATGCTGGAGGAGAAGATGGGCAAGGAGCCGCAGACGGAGCTGCGGAGCTGTGGACAACTGAGAGCTGCTGAGAGAGACGGGGAGTCAGTTCTCTTCGAGGGTGTGATGCTGGACAGGTTGAGTCGCTCTGGGGGAGTAGCCACACCAAAGAGGATTTGTTGAACATAATTCGACTCAACAGGCCTTAAAAAAATAATAGCAGTCATGAAGAGTTAGAGGTTAAGGAAAGAGGAAGTCGGTCCGACAGAAGACTGGGAGGTTGTCTGAACATGAACAAAATACAGTGTATGAAATCCTCACACGATCAGTAAAAATTTTATTTTAAAAAATCTTCCATTCCATTTTTCTTAAGCTTTTCCTTTTGTAGTTACTGTGAATGTTCTGAGACCTTCTACGAGTATTTTTAACTATAAAGAAATGGGATTTTTTAAAAGAAAGAATAATATATACACATTTGAGATATTCTTTGAATGAATTTCTTTTTATTTTTATTTATTTATATTGAATGAATTTCTTTAAAAGACTCGTTAGCTGTCTAATGCAAAACATGAAAGTCAAGTTTATATTATAATATTTGGAGTTCGTTGCCTGGAAATTCTTGCCCTTCTCTATTTGCTGATCCTAAACTACTATCTCATGATCTTTACTCAGTGCTACAGGGAAAGAACTTAAAGCGGGCTTCAAAATCATGCTAAATATCCCTGGTTTTTCCAGGCCCTTCTTAGGTTCTGCTCCAGTTTTAATGTGCTAGCCTTACATGCAGTGCTAGCCTTACATACAGTGTTGCCGTATTAGCAAGCCATTTTGGTAGTAAAGAAGCCAGGTTTGGCAACATATTAACATATGGTTATATTTTTCCTTTTGATTCCAGGAAGGTTTGAAAATAAAGTAAAAAGGGAGAACAATATCATCACAGAAATAGTTAAGCTATGAGTGAAACAAAGAAAGAAGTAGAACAAGTAGAATGCACAGTTAGAAGGCATACCATTTTCTGTATCTTCCCTGGCTCTGGGGGTCAATGTGACTGAGGCAGGGCCCCAGGCACCCAAGAATATTGCTTGGCAATTGAACTGTATCCCAGTCTTATCTTTCCTTTGGACAGATGTCTCTGTTGTTCACATGATAAGATTGGCTTCTTTGCTCTAAAGACTTATAAGAAAATTAACAAGGGAAAATATTTCAATTGCTCAAATGTGATTGATGATATGTACAGGTCTTGTCATAAATTAAAACCCCAAGCAGATGAAAAGTAGAGGGAATGACAAATTTACTTAAAAGAAACAGTCATTGCACTTAATAATGAATATGTTAGAGAAAAAAGAGATACTGTGAATTGGTAAACTGAAGGTTAGAGACCCACAGAGGACATGAACTGACAAGGTAAGAAATGGCTATTTGGGAATCCTGTGAATAAAAAGAATTTCCCATTGCTATAAAAAGGGATGAACAGAAATCTACTAAGCTTTAGAGAGAGAGAGCAGGGATGCTGACATAGCTCAGTAGTGGAGCACTCATCTAGTAGGTGCAAGGGCATGGGTTCCACATTTAGCATGGCAAGGAGGAGAAGACAAGAATGATGATGATGATGATGATGAGGAGGAGGAGGAGGAGGAGGAAGAGGAGGAAGGGGAGGGCCCAGGAGGACAAGGAGGAGTAAGAGGAAGGGGAAGAAGAAAAATAGACCAAATGAAGGAAAATAACTTTCAAAAGGGAGAAAGTGACTTTCTAAAATAAAAGTGAAAATATCATACACACATGCCACATACATACACACACCAGAGATACTATACACACCACATACCACACACCACACACACATCATATATACCCACACGCCATGCTGACCAAACACAGCACAACACATGTTCCACACATGCACAGCACATAACATACCCACCACAGATATTATACATACCACCTACACCAGACACAACCTACAACACACGGTGTACACACACCACAAACCACACCCAAAACACACAACACACATAACACATAATACAACTATACACAATACAACACACAAAATAAGTGCAAACACTCATGATACACAATAGATACTACATACACTAAATACACTTCATACATATATACACAGCCTATACACCATACACATGTCACATATTAATATATCCCCCACAAACTCACACATGCAAACCACATATGCATGCCATACATATGCCACCCTTGACACACATATGCATGCACTCACTGTACACATACACACAGCACATATATCTTAACATCGATCTCATTCAGAAGAAGAACATTAGCCATTTGAAAGGAAAAGATTGCAAAATATTAAGGAGACAGGATATAAATGGAAACTCAGCAAAGCTGTTTGAATACTTTTAATTATCAGTTGTATCTATTTCACTTTAATGCCAAAACAGAAATACATGAAAATGAAGCAACTAATTAGTAATGGAAACAAATTTTCTAGGAGGAAATTCTGCCTATTGCATTACTTAATAAAAATCTTCTCAAAAGCCTGTTCAGCATGTAGAGAGCTGGGGGCAAAACACGTCTTCCTTTGTTGTCCTTCCCTCATTCTCATTCTCCCATGGCCCAGATTCTCCATGGCAGAAAGCACTTCTATGGACCAGGAACCCTGAGTTTGTTTAATTGTCTTTCCTGGGGCATTGCCTGTCCTTTTCCTCCTGCTTCCAGCACTTCAGAGGGTCAGGAACTCCACTTCTTATAGACAGACTCCCATTTTGGATGATCTTCCATAATATCAGGTTCGTTTTGCTACAGAGGGGATTCTTCCTCTAAGAACCTGCAGGAGAAATCCGAATGAGGCTGCTTCTGGGAGAAACCTTTCCCTTTTACTGGACTTGGCTTGGCTCCTGAAGTTTCTCAGTGGTTAATGATATCCCCTTCTGATGTCTCGAAAACTGATCACTCAGAATTTTCTTTTAAAATCTTGGCAAATCAACCCACTTCCTACAGATAATAAGAGAAAAATCTGTCAGGGGGAATGACTCTGAAGAAGGTAATGTAAACCCCAGATCCTGTAGGGTTTCTCACAGGGAATTAAACATTTTGTTCTTAGGTAAAAGATTACTGTATTTTATCCTGGTTGAATAAAAAGGATGCTCAAAATATAGAGTGTAATATTCATTATGATTCAAAAGAAAGTGTTTTATTTTATAAATATATAGGATATGATGTTATCTGCTTACATCTATGGGAATTTTGGCTTTTTTTTTCTTTAGGGTGGGAGATCCACACTTTCTTACCTCATAGCAGCATTTCTCAAAGTGTGGAACATAAATTACCTGAATTAAGGACATTTGGGATTGTTTTTAGCTCTAATGAATGAGAGATTGCAAGAGATGCTGGAGCACTGAAGTTTGAGACACTCCCTAGGAAGGAAATAGAAACTGTATTTATGGTGTCACAACACCTGTAGCTAAGTGCCTTGTGATGTGTCCACTTGCAGAATTCTTTGATTCTTTAATGGAATGTGGAGGAAACGATGTGTGGTGAAGGAGAGTACTTCTGCAGTGCTAGACTGTGAGCCAGAGCATGTCAGGGCTCTGGACAGACCCTCAGTGGGACCTTCCTGAGGAGCTCTGCTAACCATTTTCATTTCTTTTGCATAAAAATGAAGCCTAGGACTTTAGGGCTCTTACCTAATTTTCTCTCACTTTGGAAATCATTTGCTGAAGTCCTTGGCTGCTTCTCACATACAACAACAGATAAAATGTGACAGATCGGACTTCGATGTGAGTGGAATTAAGACTTGAAGGGACGGAATTGAGATGTCCAGTGCCAATTCAAAGACAGGAAATTATGAAACATGAAAGGTGAATGGAAGCACTCAAGAGATCACAGCTGTAACAACAAAGAAAATGGAAAGCTCCGGCTGTTTATGAATGTGCCCAGGAGGACACCATGGGCATGCTTTGATGTGCATGAGAAGAAAGCAGTTTTCTGGTTGTGGGACTTTGTAACAAAATAAATAGTAGTGTTTTAATGTGCTGTGAACTAAGTCCTTGCCATTCAGGGTACTATGTGAAACACTTTACAGATATTACCCAATGTAATCACCATAAATCTTTGCTTCCAAGGCAATTATGAGTCTCTACATGTTACAGACGAGCAAATACAGCTTAGGAGGATAAAGCACCTGTCTTTGGTGTTGAGTCTATGAAGTAATTCCAGGCAGAGGCATAGACAGAGCTTCTGTGCACAGCCACTTGGAATCATAAGGAAATCCAGGTGAAAGTCAAACAGTGTATATTAGGGGAATAAGCCAGCTTCTCAGATGTGCAACCTCTCTCCATTTGGTGCTTTAGGGCTTGTGGCCCTTCTCTCTAACTGGCTTCTTGACTCCTCTAAGTTTGTTCCTTTGCTGGGTGACATGGTATATTCCTGGAAGAAGCCCAGGATCAGTAGATGGAACCCATCTAAATGTCTGAACAATGATTTGGATGGTTCATCATGGAAAACTTTATTTGCAAAAGTGCAGAGATTCTTCTTTTTCCTACATGTACTTATATTATGATACATCCCTCAGCACTGATAGCACAGTTAAGTAATACTGTATTCCTCACCATTTGTCAAATATGGCTGAACTATATGTCCTTCATTGATTGCATGTGGTTATATTCTAATAATTCCCTCACTATTGACCATACATGGTTCTGTTTTGATAGATCCCTCAACACTGGTCAGTCTCTGCCCTGTCGTGTTTTCATTTTCTGCCTTGTTAACCACCTAATCTTTACCAAATTTTCACCTAAACTCTCATTCTGAATAAACAATTTATCACAAATAAAGGTAAAACAAACATTCAAATCAGAGTTCAACAGGTCTCTGTCCATTTTACATTTTTGAGGACATTATAACCTATGTATACACAACCACATCATAGGAATAAAGAGGAAACACGATTTTCATAATAACTCTCCATTATTAAAATCTAACAATTATACTTAAAATGGCTTCAACATTTAAGAAAGAGTAACAACAAAAAAATCAACTTCATCTATAATCAAAATCTCCCTGGTTCATCTACAGTTTGTTTGTACTAAGATAGAGGCAGGATGGTTTTGAAGTATTTTCTATTAGAAAATCAAACAACTGAAATGATGATGTACACATCTCCCATTTAAATCTCTGTAATCTGGAATTTTATTGAGCACATATATTTTTGTTGCACACAATTACTTTTTCTCATGCCCCTGTCACATATCATTCCACAATATCATTCAAAAATCATAAAATCATAGGCTGAGTAGTTTTAAAAGAAATGACATTTGGAGTCCTTTGTAAAGGCTCCTTGTCCAATTCGGAAAGGGGAATGTAGGGAAGAAGGGAGGGAAAATGAGAATGAATTAGTTCTGATCACTTCCTTTTTCTTTGAGGGCAATGATCCCATCATGGGGCACAGTCCATACTTTCTCATCTAAATTTAATTACTTACCAAAGCCCTCACCTCTGAAGGTCATCACACTTCAGTTCAGCGAACCCACACACTCAGTCTGCAGCCTGGGAGCACCCTCTTTCAGTACAACCCAATTTATATTCCTTCTTTCCTTCTAAGCTATTGCTGGCTCTGAAAAAATATAGATGTAGTATTTGCCACAATAATTTCAATCATATTAAAAAGAAATGGAAATCACATGTTGTCACTGACTAAACTTTAAAAGACACAGCTGAACTCTTCCACCCTTGGAAAATATGTAATACGTGTGGTTACCTCTTAGAAAGTTATTCAGAATGAAAGCAAAACCCGTTAAGATTATTCAAGGAATTAAAAAGAAAGATTATTTATCAGGAGGATTGGATTAACACTCGTTCTCTGTCTAGTAATCCACAATCCATGATTTAGTAGAAGTTAGTGCCCACATGTAACACCATTATCACTCCCTGCTTCAGGATGGTTTTATGCCATGTGAGACACAAAATCCGAACCCAGTCTGCTGTCTGTGGGTATTCCATTGGTTATATCCATCCATTTGCAGACAAGACTTATGTTACCCTTTGGTGTTCTTGGTAGTATCACTGAAATTCCACTGTACATATCTGGATGAGTTTATGTCTGAGATTTTAATTCTAATCTAGTGCTCTATAAAATAAGATGAAAATAAAGTGATGGAAAACTTGATCACCAGGATGAAAGCAGAGCACTGATTATCAACAATATCAGCATCCAGTCAGGAGCACAGGGGGGCTCACCAGTTATTTACATCGTTCCTAATCTTTTTCAGTTATGTTGTGGGGCTGGGGCCACATTTGTTTGCTACTATTTCCCCCACCCCAGATTCATTCTTTCCCTTTCCGGCCATGGTCCCTTTCCATTTTCCTGAATCCTGCAGTTACATCAGGATATATATTTGCATATAAAAGATTGCTGTTGGGGGCTGGAGAGATGGCCTAGCGGTTAAGAGCGCCGACTGCTCTTGCAGAGGACCTGGGTTCGATCCCCAGCACCCACATGGCGGCCGAGAACCGTCTGAAACTCCAATTCCAGGAGAACTCCAGTTCCAGGGGAATCCGACACCCTCTTCTGACCTCCGCGGCATTGCACGACACGGGTGCGCAAACTTGCATGCAGACAGTACATTCATACACATACAGAAATAAATAAAATTAATTTAAAAAAATTTAAAAATAAAAAAAAATAAAAAAATAAAAGATTGCTGTTAAGATGCACCATGATGGAGAACATATGTAGCCTTTTGTCTGAGTCCCTCCTACTTGACTCTATAACACTTTCTAGTTAAACCCATTTACCAGAAAATTCATGACTTGCTCTTCCCTTACAGCTAAGTGGAACTCCATTGTGTAAGTGTACCACATTTTCATTATCCATTCCTCAGCTGAGGGGCTTAATTTGTTTCAGTTTCTTAGCTATTGTGAAATGAGTGGCAACAAACATGTATGGGCAGATATCACTACAATTGGATGAGTTCTTTGGATATATGCCAAGGGCCAGATCATATGGTAGATTCTTTTTAAAAAAATTTTTAAGAGTTCCCCACACACCTTTCCATAATGGTTGCATGAGTTCTCATTCCCACCAGTAGGAAATGAGCTCCACATCCTTGCCAGAATTTGGTGTCTTTTTTGTCTTGTTCATAGCCAGTCTGACTGGGGTAAGATGAAGTCTTAAAGGGATTTTTGCTTTGCATTTCTCTAATTACTAAGAAAGTTAAGCATTTTAAAGGTGTTTCCTAGCCATTTTAATTTCCTCATTTGAGAACTATCTGTTCAGATCCTTAGCCCAACTTTGTAATAGTTCATTTATTTTCTCGTTTCTCTGTGTTTGGAGTTCTTTGTATATTCTGGATAGTAGTCCTCTGCCAGATGAGTAGCAGTTGACAAGGATTCCCACTCAGTCGGTTCTTCACTTTCTTTGTTGTTTCTTTTGTTGTACATAAGCGTATTAGTTCAATCAGGTCCCACTTATTGATTGTTGGTCTTAATTTCTGAGCAACTGATGTCTGATTTAGAAAGTTCTTTTCTACAACTACATGTTATAGGTTAAGGCCTATCTTTTCCTTAGCAGTTTTAGAATGTAAGCATTCATATGCAGGTCTTTCCATGATCTATTCAAAGTTTATATTTTTGTTCAGGATGAAAGATAAAGTTCAGTTTCTTAATCCTAGCACTTGAGAGGCAGAGGTAGGCGGATCTCTGTGAGTTCAAGGCCAGCCTGGTCTACAGAGTAAGCTCCAGGCCAGCTGGGACTAAAGGGAGACCCTGTCTCAAAAATACCAAGAAAGAAAGAAAAAAAAAGAGTTCAGTTTCATTCTTCATCAGGGGAAGATCCAGTTTTGCTGGCACCATGGTGAAGATGATGTCTTTCCTCCATTGTGTGTCCTTGTCACATATGTCAGTTATCAGGTGACTGAACTTGCACTCGTCATGATTGAGTTTTCTGTTATATTATGTTGATTTAGCATGTCTTTTTGTGGAGATACCACACTGTGTTTATGACAATAGCTCTGGAATATAGTTTTAGATCTGGTATGGTGATTCACCTAGCATTAATCTTTTTGCTCAAGATTGCTCCAGTTATCTGGGGTTTTTTATTATTGTTCTATTTGAATTTTAGGATATATTTATAGTTCTGTGAAGAGTGTTACAGACTTTTTTTCACATTATATTGAATCTATAGATTGCCTTTTTAAAATTTTTTTTATATTTTATTTATTTATTTATGTGTATGAATGCACTGTCTGCATGTAGGTCTGTGCACTCGTGTCATGCAATGCCGTGGAGGTCAGAAGAGGGTGTCGGATTCCCCTGGAACTGGAGTTCTCCTGGAATTGGAGTTACAGACGGGTCTCAGCCGCCATATGGGTGCTGGGGATCGAACTCAGATCCTCTGTAAGAGCAGTCGGCGCTCTTAACTGCTAGGCCATCTCTCCAGCCCTAGATTGCCTTTTGTAGGATCATCATTTTCACAAAATTCCACCAATCCATGAGCTTGGTAAATCCTTCCATCTCCTGCTCTTTTACTCTATCTCTTTCTTCAAAAATTAAAAAGAATTCATTGTACATCTCTTTTATGTCTTCAGTTAGGTTGATTCCTAGATATTTTTTATGCTATTGTGACCGGGAGGCTTTCCATGAATGCTTTCTCTGATTTCTTACTATTTTCATATAGAAAGGCTACTGATTTTTCTAGGTTGATATTTGTAACCTGCCACTTTGCTTGAAGTATCATTTCTAGGTGTTTTCTGGTGGGATTTTGAAGAATTATATTGAGTATGGGTTTGTTGTACATAGCTTAATAATGTTGAGGTGTGTTCCCTCCAGTCCAATTCCCTCCAGGACTTTTAACTTGAATGCATATTGGATGTTGTCAAAGGTCTTTTTTTTTTTCTGTTACAGTGTATTTATATTATTTATTATGTTTATTGACTTACATATGTTGAACCATCCCTTTATCTGTGGAATAACACCATCCTGATCAAGGTGGATGGTCTTTTTGATATGTGTCTGTACACAGTTTCCAAGAGTTAAGAATCTTTGCATCTATGCTCATTAGGACTGTGGGCCTGTAGTTTGCTTTTTTGTTGTGTATTTGCCTGGTTTTGGTTTTAGAGAGATACTTACTTCATAGAGTTTGGGAGTTCTTCCTCTGTTTCTATCTTTTTGAATAATATATAAGCAGCGTGTTGTTGTAGAACTTCTTTGAATGTTTGGTAGAATACTGCTGTGAATCCATCTGGGCCTGGGCTATTTTCAGTTGGGAGGTTTTGTAATTCTACTTCAATTTCCTTCTTTGCTATGGGTCAGTTTAAGCTGTTGATCTTGTCCTGGTTTAAATTTGTTGGTTTCCGTAATTTTAGAAGTACATCTATTTCTTTTAGATTTTGAAATAAGCAGATATGTTTTTAAAGTATTCCCTTATAATGCTCTAGCTTTTTTTTACCATCTGTTGCGATGTTTCCCCTTTCATTTCTGATGTTATTAATTTGCATTTGCTTTATCTTTCTTTTGGTTAACTAGGCCAACAAAGGGTCTGTCTATCATGTTTAACTTTTCAATGAACCAGCTCTCAAATTCATTGATTCTTTGTATTATTTTTTGGTTTCTATTTCATTGATGTCTGCTATGGTTTTGTTAGTTCTTCTCTTCTTCTCAGTTTGAGTTTGGTTTGTTCTTGCCTTACCAAACTCTCAGGGTGTACTGTTTAATGTGATCTTTCTGATTTTTAAATGTAGGTACATAGAGCTATAAACTTCCCTTTTAGGACTGCTTTTAATATGTCTGAAAGATTTTGATATGTTGTATTTTTAAATCCATTTAGTTCCAGGAATACTTTTATTTCTTTCTTAATTTCTTCTTTTATCCATTCATCAAATAAAAGTGTGTTCTTTAATCTCCTTCACTTCATATAGTTACTAGAGCTAATGCTACTGCTGATTACAAGCTTTATCCCAATGTGGTCTAAGAGGATGCATAGAATTATATCATTATTTTGTATTTGTTGAAGTTTGTTTTGTTCCCCATTATGTGGTCAATTTTAGAGAAACTTCCATGGGCTGCTGAATAGAAAGTGTATTCTTTGGTGCATAAGTGGAAAATCCGGTAGATGCCTATTAGGTCTATTTGATGTACGATATCATTTAATTCATGTCTCTCTCAGTCCAGTTGACCCAACAACTGGATAGTGGGGTATTGAAGCAACCTATTATTACTGATATGGGATTAATCTAGATTTTATAGTCCTGTGGTACTTTTTAATGAAATTAGTTGCACCAGTAATTTGTGCAAGTATATTCATGACTGTAATATATTCTTGATCCATTGTTCCTTTGATTAGAATGAAGAATGTCACATCCTGATCTTCAGTCCCTTATACTTCTACTATTCTCTGCAGGGCTGGTTTGTTAGACATGAATTCTTTCAGCTTATCTATGTCATGATTTTTTTTTTTTTTTTTTTTTTTACCATTTGAGTATGATATTTAATTTTGCTGGCTAATGTATTCTGGATTGTCATCCATGGTCTTTTGGAACTGGGAATATTTTTGTCTAGGCTATTTTGGCTTTTAAAGTTTGTATTTAAAAGTCAGATGTGGGCTGGAGAGATGGCCTAGTGGTTAAGAGCATCAACTGCTCTTGCAGAGGATCGGGGTTCGATCCCCAGCATCCACATGGTGGCTGAGAACCATCTGTAACTGCAATTCCAGGGGAATCTGATGCCCTCTTCTGACCTGCACGGCATTGCACGACACGGGTGCAAAAACCTACATGCAGACAGTACATCCATACACATACAAAATAAATAAAATTAAATGTACATATTAAAAAAGAATGAATATTTTTTTAAAAAGTCAGCTGTAATTCTCATGGGTTTTCCTTTGTACTTTACTTATTGATATGCAATGGGTAATTTCTCTTCTGGTCCTGTCTATTTGGAGTTCTATGTGATTCTTCTTATCTGTATAGGTATTTATTTCCTTCATTTGTTTTAAGTTTGCTTCTATAATCCTGTTGATGATCTAGTCAGTGCCATTGACTTGAGATTCTTCTCCTTTGTGTATCCCTATGATGTATAGATTTGTTCATTAAATGGTGTCCCACATTTCCTGAGTATTTTATTCCTTTCAGATCATATAAATCTTTCAGCTTTTATTATTGCTTTTTTTTTTAAATATTCAGTCTTTGCTGGAGCAGTCCAGTTCTGCAACTTGGTCATCCAGTCTTGGTATTCTGGTTTCCATTTCATTCAATCTGCTTGCGAAGCTTTCTCCTGTCATTTCAACTTCACTTAGTGAGTTTTCAATTCCATCTTCATTTCAGCTTGTGTTTCTTCAATATTTGTATCTCTTTTGTGAATTAACTTTTCTCAAGTCCCATATTGTCTTTGTTATTTCATTCAGCCACACATTGTATTTTCTTGAGCTTCAGTCACAAGTTTATGCCTATCACCTACCATCTTTGAGTTGTTTGTGCATTCTTTAAGTTCCTTGGTGTTAATGATTGTCCTTCTACTTCTGTGTTGTGGAGTTCCTTGTGGTAATTCTCAGTGTGGTGCACTTCTGTAGGACTGATGGGTTTTCCTGGGGACATATTCTCTTGGTTTTTCAAATTATTTGTGTTTTTGCATTTGTGTTTGTGCTTATGGATGCCTTTTTTTTGTCTTTTTGAGACAGGGTCTCCCTTTAGTCCCACCTGGCCTGGAGTTCACTATGTAGACCAGGCTGGCCTTGAACTAACAAGAGATCAGCCTGCCTCTGTCTCCCGTGTTGGGATTAAAGGCATGTGCCACTATGCTAGGGTGGATGCCTTTTATTGTTTGTGTGTCTGATAGGAAATTCTATTCTGTCTTTGTTTAGTTGAAGTTTGGTTCTATTTATATTCTTGATGTAGCTGGTTGCTTTTTTCTCAGATATAAAAAGTCAGTTACTGTTTTCTTCAAGTTCTAACAGGGTAGTAGGCTGGTCTGGCTACTAAGAATATCTGTGGCAGGCAGAAGGGGGGGCAAGACAAGATAGGGCAGTACATGGGATGGCACATCCTGTAGAGGGTCTAACAAATTAAACTGCAGAGTTAAGCTAGTCAGGGCACAGGTATCAGGATGCAACAGGCAGGTCTGTACTAATGGGGCATTCCAGAGATCTGAGGCGGAAAGAGGACATACAGGCCTGGGCTCAATGTTAGTAGGGGGCTGAGTTGAGCAAGAATAGCAATGCTCCTGGTGCAGGGAATCGAGGCATGGTTGGCAGCAAATAACTTACCAAGGTTTTAGGCAAGTGTGTATTAGGCAGATGAGGAGGCCAGGGCAAGGCAGGGGTGGGTACATGCTGCGGAGGGTCTAACAAACTAAACCAGAAAATTGAGCTAGTCTTCCTTATGAAGCTAGTGCCAGAGATCTGACATGGAAGTCCCGGAGTGGGCTTGTTCCCAGGGCTAGAAGGGGACAGAGTGCAGAGTGTGGGAAGGGAGTGGAGCTGGTAGCCAACTAAGCTGGACAATTGAGCTACTGAGAGTGTAGTCCAGAGATTTCGGGCAGAAAAAGCAGGTGTAGACCTGGGCCTAATGCTGGAAGGTCGGAGGAGGGGGGTGTGAAGAGAGAAGAATGGAGCTGCTCTGCAGAGCAGAGCAAACTGGATAGATACCAAACTGGATAGATAGATAGATAGATAGATAGATAGATAGATAGATAGATAGATAGATATAGTATTTTATTGATTTTTGTGTATTTAGTACATAACATCTTAATCAATTTTAATTATTTTTATACTCCCTTCTGGACTTGCACCCTCTCCTCTTGTAGCCCCACTGTTGGAATTCATAAATTCGGTCATTTGTGTTATGATGGGACCTTCCCCATATGAACCTATAGCAAGGAAGTCAGCCTGCACAAGACACATGAAAACTCAAGCAGACAAAACCGAGCACAAAGTTATGGAAATGTGCACTAAGCCCCAATCTTTGTCAAAGAATTATTGGCAGCTGATTATTGCTGGGTGAAAAAGAATGGAGATAACATATAGTTTATTTTCAGAGGATGTGATTTTAGTACATGTGGGACATACATAAATGCATATGGTGAAACAATACAGATTGGAGGGAATAACAACAACAAAAGAACTGGGACAGGGAATTGACTGAAATAGTAGAGTCCTTCCCCCCACCCCCCAAATAATCTTCTGCTTTGAAAAACTTTGACAAGACTCAGAAGGGAAAACAGGACATGTATGGCAGACTGCATGACCTTGGGAGGGGTGGGGGGCATAGAGAGGGAAATGAGGCTGGACTGAACTGAGAAGTGATGTATGAAATGCACAAAACTTCAATAAAAGATTTTTAAAAGAAAAAGAGCTGATCGTTCTTTTTTTTTTTTGGTCGTTTTGAGACAGACTCTCCCTAAAGGGAAGGACTATTGATAGACTGACTAAACACAAGTGGATGGACCTGTACTGAACTGAGGAGTGTCTGGGGACACTAACTGGGTATGTATTGTAAGCACTACATTTTTCTTATATTCTGTGTTGCCTGGATGATGTTACACAACACCTTGTGCTTCACGCCTATGCTTGATTTTTATACATGTAAAGAACTATAATCCTCATTTTCCTCTTTATGACTGTCAAGGAGCCAAAATTATAACTAAAGCATGAATTTTAATTTAATCTGGTTATAATCTGTTAACGTCACTTTTCAGAATGATAAAGTAGCAATATTTGCATGCAAAGAAACAGCAACAAAAATTCTACCCTTTTCCTCACACCCTGCGATGTTAATGGAATTGTACCTAGGAGTTTCATATCTGAAATTTCACTGAAATTCACTTTCAACTTATTTGTGTGTTTAATTTTTCCTAATAATGTTTTCTGATTCTATGAAAAATGTCTTCGTATAGCCCCAGCTGGCCTAGAATGCACACTGGAAACCAGACTGGCCTCAGTCTCCCAGATATCTGCCTGCCGGCACCTCCTGTGGCTGAGATTAAATGTATATACACCATTTCAGCCATCCTAATATTTTTTTTCTCTTTTTTTTTAATTTTATTTATTTCTGTATGTGTATCAATGTACTGTCTGCATGCAGGTTTGTGCACCCGTGTCGTGCAATGCCGCGGAGGTCAGAAGAGGGTCTCGGATTCCCCTGGAACTGGAGTTCTCCTGGAATTGGAGTTTCAGACGGCTCTCGGCCGCCATGTGGGTGCTGGGGAT
>VZQC01007054.1:323153-389055 GCA_009823505.1 Rhizomys pruinosus | reverse complement strand
AGAGAGAGAGAGAGAGAGAGAGAGAGAGAGAGAGAGAGAGAGAGAGAGAGAGAGAGAGAGAGAGAGAGAGAGATTACATTAAATTGGGTGGGGAGCCGTAAGTAAAGGTATGTATATGGGAGAGGATTTAGATAACATCAAATTATATTGTATGAAAATCACAAAAATTCATTAGAAGAAGAGGTCCCCAGGAGCTGGTTTTCTCTGGGGTGGCTTCTGAAGAACAGGGCCATTATGGACAGCACACTTGAGAGCGGGAGAGCAAGACTTCTCTGTGATGCAGGATAGGCCGTCTGAAAACCTTTGCATATGTTCATTACATCCGGAGAATTTCACACCTTGGCAGAGTTGTCAGCTATAGTGCTGCCTTAGAATCTAATTTTCATTCTGACAGAAACATGAGAAGTTAAATCACTGCATAGAAGAAAAGAGAAGAAGAGCTTTTCACTGTGGGGTTTTCTGCAATCATGTCTGAAGGGAATTCAGGGGGAAAAACACACACACACATTGAAAAGCATTAGGTTGCATTAGGTTTAATGCAAGCTGTTTCACCAGATAATGGTGAATACAAGCTCCAAATTGCCCACATTTAGAAAACCTGCATTAGCAAATGTCCCATGATACGTATATCTAGCTTGTTTACTGACAGTCTGGTACATTTGTTGATTATACAAATAGTCAAACTTCTAGTTTTTTAGTGTTCAGAATTTTTACATATGCTAGCGAATACACAAGAAAACTTATGAAGTCTGCATAAACTTTTTGTGAAATACTAAATGTTTATTTCAAAATGATAGAAAAATATAAAAAATGAAGACATAAAAAGGCAAGCCATGGTAATTCCCTTGAACTCCTACGTTTAAGGATAAAGCTCTTCTTTGGGGACATTTTGCTATTTTATTTCTTCTTTACATTTTTAGAATTTCTTAAATGTATTGTGTGTTTACATCATTTACACTCCTCTCTTTCCTCACTCCAACAACTCGTATGTCCCTTAATTCCGTTTCACATCCATTATCTCTTCTTGCTATTATTAGATAATATATATGTATAAATACATAAAAGACATATATTGATATTCTATGTATATGAGTGTATTTGGGGGGCATAAAACCTATTGACTGCATTTATTGTTGCTCTTATTTATATCTATTCAAGGATATCTAATGCCATTTGGATAGCCTATTAGGGGGTCATTCTTGGAGGAAACAGATTGTCTTTCTCTCAGCATCCATTGATTTACCATAGCTCTTCATTTAGGGGTGGGACCTTGTGAAATTATCCCCATTGACACTTGAATGACAACTGGTGCTGTCATTAAGCAGATGTTGTTTAGGCAATCATATTATCAAGACTTCTTGGATACAGCTTCCCGGTCATATCTAGAAAATAATCTCTAGCAACAGTCCTGTTCTAGTTCTGATCCTCTGGTTCTTAAAATTATTCTGCCCTCTATTCCATTATGTTTCCTGAGCTTTAGGTATAGGAGTTGAACTTTAGATACAGCAACTGGGAATAGGCACCCTACAAAGCTTCTATACAGCAAAAGAAAGAGTCAAGGAAGTGAAAAGCAAATCCAATTAGAGCAAATCTTTACCAGATACACATCCCATAGAGGATGAATATAGAATAGACAAAGAATAGACAAAGAACACAGAATCAAAGTAGCAAGAAAATAGATGACCCCCCCCCAGAAAAAGATGGGCTAAAGATATAAACTGAGAATTCTCAAACGAAGAAATGAAAATGGCTAAGAAACACCTTAGAAACTGCTCAACATCCTTAGTAATTTGAGAACTACAGGTACAAAATTTAAATAAGGATTCCATCTTATCTAAATCAGACTGGCTAAGATCAAGAGAAGGAAGGACCAAGATGCTGGCGAGGGTGTGGAGAAAGAGGATCACTCATCGCTGGTGGAAGTGCAGACTAGCACAGCCACTATGGAAGGCAGCGTGGGAAACTCTCAGATGACTAAGAATGAACATACCATACAACCCACTTACACCACTCCTTGGCATAGACCCAAAGGACTCATCATACTGTAGAGACACCTGTGCGCCATATTTGTTGCTGTTCTCTTTACGATAGTGAAGAAATGGAAACAACCTAAATGTCACAAGTGATAAATGGATATTGAAAATGTGGTACATCTACCCAATGGAGTACTACTCAGCAGGAACAAAACTGGAATACATACTTGTGGGGGCAGAGGGCTTGTTTCCTTATTCTTCTGGATCCTTTTTATTTTAGGCAATTGTTACTTCATCCTCCCACTATCTTGGGCCATAAATATATAATGGACTCAATGGTGTTATTTGGTGGTTCAATAAATGAAATATTGTACTGAAGTAAAAAGGGAAAATATGATCTATCTTCATTAAAAGCATATTTTAGTCTAATAGAGTAAGCATTTCAAATTTATTTAGGGACATTAATAAATACAGAGAACAGGCTAAAATGCTAGGAAAAATATAAATCATATTCACGAATTTTATAAAACAGTTTCTGCTGTTCCTGATTCTGACTGCCTTCTTGCCACTGAATTTTGCATATCTAATAATACATCTCAAAGCTACCTGTGTTTTGCTGACATCCTTCATCTGGAAAAATTCAGAGGGTCTAGGAATTCCAGAGAAGTTATTTACAGGGATTCTGATGGGCTAGCAGGCCACCAAAATTGTCACAAAGAAACAGTGCCACAGCTTTTAACATTTCCTTTGAGTTCTCCCTGAAATAGCAATAAAAAGTATACCTTACTTCTGTTTAGATATTTAAGATTATACTTTATTCAGAGATTAATGTTAATCTGCAAGCATGTCTGATCATTTTAAATGGTTTCATGGTTGCATGTTTGCAAAGAATTATAATTTATGACATGTTGTGAATAATGACTGAGAAATAATTTTATGCCATCCTCCAATATGATTCTAAATGATGTGGAATCCCAGAGGGCTTATTTGTTAATCTATTTTTTTTAGTTTATAATTAGAAAACCTTTGATGTATATACTTCTATGGCAGAGGTTGTAATGCATTGATACATGAATCCAATGTGGCATGATTAAGTCAGGCTAATCAACACATCTAACACATGTACTGTCATTTACATGAGGAAATTCATAGTGTGAGTTATTTTTTTTAACATTTTTTTTATTGATGCTTTGTGCATTTCATACATCATTTTCCAATTCAGTTCAGGCATATTTCCCTTTCCCTTCCCCCACACCCCTACCCCATCCCAGATCATGCATTCTGCCATAACTGTCCTGCATCTTTCTCTCAGTTTTTTTTTTCTTTTTAGCTATAAGTGATAATCCATGAGTACAAGCATCCTTCATGTAAAACCAATTTGCAGGCTGTTGTGCCCAAACCCACACAGCCCCACCATCCAGTGGGGGGTGAGGGGTTGTATGTTCAATCAAGTTGATCAAATGAGTGTCCAGACTACATTGCTGTAGTTTCACCATTCACCCCAATCGCAGCCCTTACATTCTACCATGCCCCCTCTTCCACAGATTGTTCCCTAGGCTTAGAAAAGGGGCACAGGTGGATGAGAAGCAAAACAGTCCACTCTCTCTGGAGCTTTTGTCTTGGACTTTGGTCAATTTGGGCTGTTTCCTTTCATGGGCTGACAGTTTTTGTCCAGGAATAACCTTTCAATCCTAACTGGGTAATTGGCACTAAGCAATCCAGAGATGAGGGTTTTTCTTTGTTTTTTTGCTGTGTTTTTTTTTTTTTTTTTTTTTTACTTTAGCCTATTTCTAGCTCCAGCCATTTTCCTTGCAAAGCTCGTGATGTAGTCTTTCTTTACTCTGCATAAACTCCATTGTTGTAGATGTACACATTTTCCCCTATCCTCATCAGTGCGGGCATTTAGGTTGGGTTCCAGCTCTTTGCTTGTGAAGAGAGCTGAAATAACATGGCCGTCGCAATGTATCTCTGTGGTGCGTAGTCTTAGGGTAATGCCCCAGGAGTGGTATGGCTTGGGTCGGTGGCAAGTTCAATTCCAAGTCTTCCAAGGGTTCCCACACTGCTTTCCATAGTGGCTGTGAGTTTACTATTCCACAGCAGTGGATGAGTGTTTCCCCCTTTTTTCCCACAACCTCTCCAAAGCACTTGTATCATTTGTTTTCTTGATCCACCAGATCTACTGGAGTAAGATGATATATTAAGGTGGTTTTGATTTGCATTTCCTTAATGATTAGTGAATGTTGAGCGCTTCTGAGGGTTTCTCAGAACATCTCTAATTCCTCGCTTGTGAAGTCGCTGCTTCAGTTCTTTCCGCTCCATCTATTGAGGTGTCGTTTGTTTTCTTTTTTCTTTGTTTTTTGAGTAGTTTATGATAAATTCTGCGAAATCAATTAGCTTTGTCAGATGTATCTGCAGTGAAGGTTTCCTCCCATCCTGTGGGATTTCTCTTCACTTCCTTGATTGTTTCTTTTTGATGTACAGAAGCTTTTGCAGTTTGATGAGGTCCACTTGTCAAATTGTCCGACCTTAATCTTACTGCAGCTGCTGTCTGATTTGGAAGTCTTTTCCTACGCCATGTCTTGTAGTTCTGGCTGCAAATTTTTCTTCTATCACCTTCAGAGTTTGGGGTTTTCACGTTGAGGTCTTTTAATCCATCTGGAGTTGACTTTTGTACAGGGTGAAGAGGTAGGGGTTTAATTTCATTCTCTACCAAGTGGTGATCCAGTTTTGGCCAAACACCACTTGCTGAAGAGCTGTCTTTTCTCTCCATTGTGTCTTCTTGGCCCCCTTGTCAAATATGAGAATGGCTGAAATTGGTATGTGCTCAGATTTGGATCTTCGGTTTGTTTCCAGTTGGTCAACAGGGTCTGTTTTTGTGCCAGTACGGCTGTTTTATGACTATAAGCCCTGTAGTTAGTTTAAAAACATTGGTATACAAGATCCCTCCTGTGTAGCTCTTTTCACTCAGGATTGATTTGGCTATTCGGGGTCTTTTTTTTCCTAAATGAATTTAAGAAACTTTTGTTTCCAAGCTGTGAAGAAACTCTTGGGGATTTTGGATTGGGATTGCATTAAATCTATACAAGAGTTTTGGTAAAATGGACATTTTTACAATGTTAATTTTCCCAATCATGAGCATGGGAGGTTTTTCCATCTTCTGAGGTCTCTTCAATTTCTTTTCTTTAAGGGTTAAAATTTTTGTTGTAGAGGCTTTGGTGTCTTTGGGTTAGGTTTCAGTATCCAGTATACTTATTGTTAG
This sequence comes from Rhizomys pruinosus, assembly GCA_009823505.1. Classification (NCBI taxonomy): domain Eukaryota; kingdom Metazoa; phylum Chordata; class Mammalia; order Rodentia; family Spalacidae; genus Rhizomys; species Rhizomys pruinosus. Next base: position 383,823 of record VZQC01007054.1, on the reverse strand, counting down.
AGGTATTTGATGAGGAGGTCTCTTTGAATCCTTCTCTCCAGTTGCTTGTTCTTGGTGTAAAGAAAGGCCATTGATTTTCTAGTTAATTTTTGTATCCTCCACTTTACTGAAGCTGAATATAATCGTTTCCTAGGAGTTTTCTGGTGGAGTTTTTTGCATCCCTTAAGTAAACAATCATATATCATCAGCAAATAGGGATAGTTTGACTTCCCTTTTCCATTAGTACTCCTTTAATATCCTTTTCTTGCCTTATTGCTCTAGCAAGTGTTTCAAGCACTATATTGAAGAGAGTGGTGATAGGGGCAGCCTTGCCGAGTTCCTACCTTTAAAGGGAATGTTTCCGTCATTTCCATTTAGGATGAAGAGTGGGCTTTTATAATAGGCTTTTGATTACATTGAGGAATGACCCTCCAATCCAATTCCTTCTAGGACTTTAAGCATGAAGGGATGCTGGATTTTGTCAAAGGCTTTTTATATCAGAGATGAGATGATGGTATGGTTTTGTCTTTGATTCCGTTTTATGTTAATATTATGATGTTTATTGATTTTATGTTAAACCATCCCTGATCTCTGATGAATCCAACTTGGTCATGATGGATGATCTCTTGATGTGGGTCTGTATGCGATTTGCCAGTATTTCTGTTAGAAATTTTGGCATCTGTGTTCATGAGGGAGATGGGTCTATAATTCTCCTTTTTAGTTGGATCTTTGCCTGGTTTTTGGTAATAGAGTGATGTTGGCTTCATAGAAGGAATTTGGGAAGAATTCCCTCTGATTGTATTACTTCTAAACAGTTTCAGAAATAATGGTTGTAGGTCTTTTTGAAATGTTTTATAGATTCTGCTGTAAATCTGGGGGCTTTTTTTTTTTTGGGAGGCTTCTTCCTATCATCCTCTATTTCTTCATATGTTATGGGTCTGTTTAAGCTGGCTGGTCTCCTCTTGGCCAAGCTTTGGTGATTCCAAGGATTTCAGATTTATTCCATTTCTTCTAGTTTTCAAATTGGTAGAATATAGGTTCTTGTATGATTCCCATTAATTTTCCTTGATCTTTCCATGTCCGTTGTGATATTTCCTCTTTTCATCACAGATTGTATTGATTTGGAGTTGTTTTCCTTCTTTCTTTTTGTTAACTGTGGGCTAGAGGTCTGTCTATCTTGTTTATTCTTTCAAAGAACCAACTTTTGGCTTCATTGATTTTTTTGTATTGTTTTCTTTGTTTCTATTTCATTGTTTCTGCTCTGATTTTTTATTTTCTTCCTGTCTGTTTGCGTTTAGGGTTCATCTGTTGTTTGCCTCTCAAGTGCTTTTAGCTGTAGTGTTAGATCATTCACTTGTGCTCTTTCTGTTTTTCTAATGTAGGCACCCAGGGCTATAAATTTCCCTCTTAGGACCTGCTTTTTAAGGTATCCCATAAGTTTTGTTGTGTTGTATTGTCATTGTCATTCAGTTCCAGGAATGTTTTTTTATTTCTTTCTTTTATCTCTTCCCTTGGACCCATTCATTATTCAGAGTGTTGTTTTAGTCCTCCATGTGTTCTTGTAGGCAGGAGGGCTGTCCTGGTGTTGATGGTTGAGCTTCATTGCACTGTGGTCTGACAGGATGCATGAAATTATTTCAATCTTTTTTGTATTTGGTAGAGGTTTCTTCTGTGTCCCAGGATGTGGTCAATTTTGGAGAATGTTCCGTGGGGTGCTGAGTGAAAGTGTATTCTCTGGTATTAGGATGGAATGTTCGGTAGAGGTCTAAAGGTCCATTTGGTGTATTCATATGGTTCAGTTCAGATGTTCTTCTGTTTATTTTTTTGTCCCTGTTTGACCTATCCAAAGGACTCAGTGGGGGTATTGATATCCCCACTATGAGTGTGCTGGGTTTAGTCCTGTGACTTGTGGGTCCTGGAGAATTGTCTTTAAAAAGTTTGGTGCACCAGATTTTGGGGCATATACATTTCATAATTGTGAAATCTTCTTGGTGGATTGTTCCTTTGATGAAAATGTATGGCCTTCTTTGTTCTCTTCTGATTTCTTTTACTTTGAAGTCTATTTTAATCCGATATTAAATAGCCAACACCTGCTTTCTTTTTGGTACCATTTGCTTGGAATATTTTTTTCCATCCTTTCACTTTAAGGTGGTGCCCTGTCCTTGAAGGTAAGATGTGTTTCTTGGCAGACAGCATATCGATGGATTTGTTTCCTATCCATACTCCCAGTCTATGTCTTTTGATTGGGGAATTTAGTCCATTAATATTTAAGGTTATGACTGATAGGTTGTGTTGCTTCTCTTTTGCCTTATTATCCATCTGTGGTTTTGTTTAGGTTTTCTACTTCTGCAGTTTATGCTTTTATTGATTTCTCTCTTCTAGTTGCCTGGGGTTGGTTTGCTCCTTTCTTCTGTTCTTGAATTGCTTCAAGTATTCTCTGAAGGGTTGGTTTTCCGGACATGTATTCTTTCAAGTTGTTTATGTCATGGAAGATTTTCCTCTCTCCTTCCACTAGTGATTGACATTTTTGCTGGGTATAGTAACCTGGGCTGGCATCCATTGTCCCTCAACATTGGAAATGTTTGCTCCAGGTTCTCTTGCTTCATGCGTTTGCTGTGAGAGTCGTTGTTATTCTGATAGGTTTCCCCTTATAGGTCACTTGTTGTTTTTCTCTTGTCGCTTAAAGAATTTTTTCTTTGTTTTGGGTGTCCAAGCATTTTAACTATGATGTGGGCGTGGAGAATTTTTCTTTTCTGATCTTGTCTGTTTGGAGTTCTATGTGCTTCTTGTATTGGTATTGGTTTGGGTTTTCCTTTTTTTTTGGGAAGTTTTCATCTATTTTCTGTTGAAGATCTGATCAATACCTTTCTCTTGGGATTCTTCTCTCTTCCTCTATTCCTAAATGATCGCGGAGGTTTGTATCTTTTCATAGTGTCCAACAGCTCCTGGTTGTTCATATTGTTTGTGTATTTTTAAATTTTTCATAATCTTCCCTTGAGGTTTTTAGTTGTTCTGTGTTGTCCTCAGGTCTGATTATTCTTTTTCTGCTTCCTCCATTCTGACTTCTAGAGGCTTTTTTTCATTCCTTTCCTCTGAATAGATGAGTTTGATTTCCTTTATCATTTCCTCTTCTGATTTCTTTTAGTGTTTCTATTTCTTTTTGGAGCTTCTCGATCTCTTTTTGTAGCTTTTTGTTTGCTGGTTGGTTTCTTTTCTTTTCAGCATGGGATCTTTTCAGTGTTCTACTTCCTTCCGGAGCTTGTCATTCTCTCTCTCTCGCGTCCTCATTCTCTTTTATGTTCTTTAATTTGTTCTTTATAATCTTGTAGTTCTTTAAGGTAGTCCCAATTGTGTTTTTGATGTCTGTGTCCTGGGGCATCCCCGGAGGGATCCCACTGCAGGAGTCATCCATAGGGTTGGTAAAGCTGTGGCGTGGGATTATCTGCCCCTTTCCAGTGTAGTCTCTCTTCGTGATCCTGCGCATATGGGCTTCTCCTTGCCTGTATTCCAGTTGAGTCCTAAATGCTCTTCACTGTTTTGAAGGCGTGCTTTGCTTGCCTCCTTTAGATCCTTCTTTGTAATTCAGTTGGCGGGGGGGGGGGTCTTCACCCGCGCCCCGTCACCGCCGTGGGCTCAGGAGTCCCAAATCTCAGAGTCACACAAGCGTGCCTTTAATACCGCTGGGAGGATAACTCCGCCCCCACAGCCACTAGATCTAATCAAGCCAAAGACCACACCTTTAATACCCAGCTGGGGGGATAACTCCAACCTCACAGCCACAAAGGCCAATCAAACCAAAGACAGCAGGACCAAAAGATCAGCAATCAGCTCGCCAAGGCACCCAGTTCCTACCTGTCTCCCCCTCTTCCTGCCGCTGGGCTCAGGAGATCTCAAAAATGTGTGAGTTATTTTGAAATACAAATGGTTTTAGAGCAGCTGCACAGAAATGACACTGATATCCTTAAAAATATATAGAATCAGAACTATCATATAACTTACTAATTACATAATCTTATGTTAATATATATTTCATAGAAATCTTTTAATAGCATTTTAATAGTCTATACAAGAAAAATACTGAAATTCATATGTATATAATTGCATATGTTTGTATATATGTATATACATATGTATATAATGTATATACATATATATATATATACAAACATATGCAATCTCCATATATATATGTATATATGGAGACAAGGAGACCAAGAGAGACAGAGAGACCTAAGAGGTAAAAAGAGAAGAAAATAGTGAAATGTTTCTAAATGTCCTATGACCATGAAATTTCAGGGTTTGAAAAATAGTCAATGAATTGCCATTATGATGAATTACATTTTCTTCTGTTAAGTATGACAGGGTCTTCGTGTGGTTTATAACATCTCCTAACCATTAGAGGATGTAAGCTTGTGGCATCAGCTGTGGGTTATTCCTCCAAGGAGAGAGCCAATAGCCAATTAGACTTGGGATATACAGACATATGGCTGCCACTGCTGCACAGTATCTCCAGGCAGATGAGGTGTAGCTGTTGCTGACGGAGGAGTCTTGCTTGACCCAAGAGAACATATTTTGCTTTGTTGGTTTAGTGGCCATTGGTAACACTCTCTGGCATTCCAGAGACCATCTGTATACTTGCAAATGTGGTCTCCATACATCTTTCCATGTTTATATCAGGTCTTCAACAGCAGGGCATTATCCCTCTCTTCTGCAGATATCCCAGTTTGGAGACAAGGAGCCTTTACCTTTTGTGGGGGCTTGGATCCCCTGGCAAATCTCCTTGGAAATAATCCATTGTTGATGTCAGAGCTCTGTATTAATATATTTTGCTTAAGTGCACAGCTTGAGGAGACTTTAGCATTATATTTGGTTCTGAATAGAGAATAATCCTTTTCACAGTTTCTATGTCCATTAGTCAATTAAGAAGGCAGTTTTACCAATTTTCGAGAAAATACCTCTATAACAGCTGGCTCAATCTACAGCTGGAGAACGACCTCATCATCATCATATTTCTCCTTATTCTATTGGGGGGGGAGTAGAAAGTCTCTTGTATTAAACCTTTGCACACCCAGAAGAGTAATCTTCTTAGGATTCATTAAAAATAGTTGTTACTAGTAGGATCCAGAGAGGGGCCTGTTGCTTGCAGCAATCTGAGGCATTTCTTCCCTTCAATGCCCAGAGGAGTCAATCCTTCTGGCACTTTCGGTACATCCTACTCACTGCAAAGCTGCCTTTCTTTCTCAGCCATTAAGTTGGTGATACTCTGGACTGCTGGAACATACAAATCTTTTCCCATAGTTAGTTTTAAGATTTGGATTGCAAGGTTTTTTACAAAAAGTTTTCGTATCTATCTTATCCCCCTTTTTTATTTAGATCTTTATTTTTGACCCATGAGTCTCAAAAAAAGTGTTTTTTTACTTATGTTTTTTTTTGTCTTTAAGATTCATGTAAAGTTCACCTAGCTGTTTTGGTTACTGTATGTGATTAACTTGGGAAAACAAACTTTATTTTTAAAATTAAATCATTATTAGGTGAAAGAGATTGCTACCAGGTGATACATATAATGACAGCAAATAATAGAGAACATTTGTTTATACCAATCCCAAAGTAATGTTGTACAATTTTTAATTAAAGCTAATGTGGGACAACAGCAATTTATATCACCAATTAACTCAGATGCATTACCGTTTTTATCAGCCTTTAAACCAATGTTGTTAATATACACATATTTACTTTTACTAAGTCCTAAAACACCATTTATCGTTAGACAGAGTCTGGGCAAAAATGGATACTTGTTGACTCACATCAATTAAATATGCACCAATCGAATATAGACCGTGTCCCTCTTCCACCCTTCCCACCCTTCCCGATCACCATTTCAGTCAGTTCTTCTCATTCAATTTTCTGTTGTTGTTCTTTAATATGCATCCTCTCCACAAGAAATTTTTAACTGGGTTATTGGTACTACACCACATATGAGAGATACATTTGTGGCAGAAATGATTTTAAAAGAATCTATTAAAGTGTTAGTGAAGGACCCTACACTGGCAGGACAAGCATCTGTGATCTGTCTTTAGAAAGGGCTGGTCCGGTTCGTGGCAGGTACTTGGGAGCCCTGGAAGGAGGACCTTGAGTGAAGACAATGACAAGAGCACGTTCAGAACTCCTCCCCATCTACCTTTTCCTGTTCATATTTATTGTTCCTTTTTAATGTACAGTGTCAATTCAGCAGGTCCATTATCTTCAAGTCTGATCTCTCCTCTTTATCTTTTTTTCTTCCATTATTTTCCTTTTTATTTTATTCTTTTTATAGGTTTTCCTCAAAAAATATGGGTTGGTCAGGATTGCAGGGCCTCTATATTTCATTCCCCTAAGAGTTGGTTTAGGTTTATGATTGAATTTCTTTTCACCTTTTTCCCTATTTAATTTTTTTAAATTGCATATATATAATATATTATTATTATATATATATATATATATATGAATTTCTCCCATCCCAGAATTTATCTGCAGCCAAGAGTTTAGAGGTAAAGGGGACTCAGAGTTTGTAAGTCCCTTTTCCTTCTTTGACTTATTGATGATAGGGCTGGGCTTGTGTGGGCCATTGCAAGTAAGAGCAGATGATGTATATAAATGAGTACAGTAGTTGTATAGTCTAAAGAATGCCTTTTCATAGCTCTTCTATCTCCTGACTCTTAGCCAGTTCCTGCTATATCTTCAGCAATGTTCTCATGCCCTCTTCTGGCCACCACAGGAAACTGCACACACACACACACACAAGCATACACACAAAGCATATCGATAAAAACATAAATCATAAAAAGGGGACACATACCCTACATGATCCTACTATTTCTGCAAACCTGGGTTGTTAGCCAGGTTTATGGTAAGGCATCTGTACACCCTCCTCCCTGTGGAGTGGGTTTTGTGTATATGACCTGGGCAGTTGCTTATCTCCTCCGACCCACAGTCAACCTGCTATTTTAGAGGAGGGCACAACATTTTAACAACGGTCCTTTATACTGCCTTATTCCAGGTTAAGCCTCCCTCATCTTACACACACCTCTCTCCTATCTTGCTCCTCCTTCTTGATCTAAACTATTTCAATACCACAGTATTCCTCTTTCCTTTCTTTTTAATACCTGTTCTGGTACTTTGTAAATCTTACAGTCACTCCTCTCTTCCAGTCCCTTCCTTTTTTCCTGGCTTCCCTAGGGTGCTCCATGTTAGACATACTGTATGAAAGAACGGATAGAGCCAGGACACTCTTATGAGGGAACATGGAGAGCTTTGGGCCTCTGTTACCTCTCTTATAATACTTATTTGCTCTAATTCTGTCCATTTTCCTGAAAATTTTATATCTTTCTTTGTTTTGCAAGTAAGTTATATTCCATTGTGTATGTGTACTGCATTCTCATGTCCATTCATCAGTTGATGGGTAACTAGGATTCCCCCATGTCTCAGCTATTGTGAATAGGGCAGCAATGAGTATAGATGTGCAGGGATCCTTGCCATAGGTTGTCTAATCCTTTGGGTTGATGTCCAGGAGTGGTTCACTTGGATCACATGGTAATCTTGATGTTTTAGTTTTTTGAGAAAACTCTGGATTGATTTCCAGACTCTTTCTTGAACTTTGTACACATTTCTCTAGAAAAATAAGGTAAACAAAACCCAATCCAACCAAAGAAGTAGACACAGATATGCAATGTTAATACAAAAACAGAACACAAAAGCAAAGCTTAAGGCACCTCCAAAAATCAGTAATCTGTGGGCTGGAGGGGGGATGACTCAGCAGTTAAGAGCATTGGCTTTTCTTGTAGAAGACCTGGGTTTGAATGCCAGCACCCACATGTTGGATAACAACTGTCTGTAACTCAAGTTCCAGGGGATTTTACTCTCTATTCTATCATCCACAGGCACTGGAAGACTTGGGTACACTTAAATACATACATACAATACATACAATACAAAAATAAAAGCAGAAAAAATCGTAATCTCATACAAATGACCCCCAATGAGATGAGTTAGAGTCAATCCCAAAGATCACAAAAATAAGTGTAAAGGTGTTCAAAGAAATAAAATAACATTCCAAATCCTGAATGACTTCCAAGAGAAAATAAACCAATAGCTGAGTGAAATAGGGAAAACAACACAGAATATGAAAGTGAATTCAGTAAAGAGATAGGATTTCTGGGAAAAACCTGAAATACCGGGAATGAAAAATTCATCAATTCAGTTAAAGGCTCTGTGGAAAGCCTCAGCTATGCCAGAGTGGATGATGAGGAGGACAGAGCATAAGGCTTGGAAACGAGGTAGAGGAGTTAGAATGTCCAGAAAAGGATATGTTAATAACACGTTAGGAGCAGGAAATTTGCAATGTATAGGACACTAAGAAAAGCCAAAAGCTGTGGTTTAGGAGGGAAAAGAACTTCACGCTAAAGTCACAGGAAATATTTTCAATAATATCTCAGTAAAATAAAAAAAAATAGCTCAAATCCAGGTAATGACAAGCCCACCCTGGGAGCAGAAGCATTTAGAACACTGAAAGGAGAGGATCAGAAGAAAATCTCTCCACATCTTATTCTAGCTTGATAATAAACACACAGAACACAGAAAATTTATTGGAATAGCAAACTAATAAAAATTGAACAACATGGGGCTGGAGAGATGGCTCAGCAGTTAAGAGCACTGACTGCTCTTGCAGAGGACGCAGGTTTGATTCCCAGCACCCACATGGTGGGTGAGAACCATCTTTAACTCCAGTTCCAGGGCAATCCGACATCCTCTTCTGACCTCCGCTGCATTGCACCAACCTACATGCAGACAGTACAGTCGTACACATTAAATAAATATAAATAAAGAAATAATTGAACAACACAATATATAACACAGAAATCAAGGAGGAAATATAAAAATTCATTGAATCACAGGCAGGATGCCATAAGTCACTCAGGGAAACCCACATGCCAGGGGACACGACGAAGGGACAACATGGGAAAGGCACAGGATAATCCTGCACCAGGCTCTACCGAACCTGGAGGAGATAGCTACAATGGGATCCCCTTGGAGGAGTCCCCAGGAGCACAGCTTAGAGGAATAATTGCAGACCTACGCAGAGAAATTAAATTAAAGAAAGAAGAATTCAGAGAACTAAACAGAGAGAATGAAAAAATCAAAAAGGACTTAGAGGGATACAATGACAAACTTAGGAAAGAACTAAAGGAACAGATTGACAAACTCCAGAAAGAACTAGAGGGAGAAAAAAATAAAGAATAATTTAGAGAACTAAAGAGAGAGAATGAAAAACTCAAAAAGGACCTAGAGAGATACAATGACAAACTTTGGAAAGAACTAAAGGAACAGATTGACAAACTCCAGAAAGAACTATAGGGAGAAAAAAACAAACACCGAAAGGAAGTAGAAACACTGAAAAAGGAAGCCAAACAACAAAGTAAGGAGCACCACGAAGAGATTGAGAAGCTCAAAAAGGAAATGGAAGTACTAAAGAAAACACAGGATGAAACGAAAAAGGAATTAGAACACACATTCAATCAAGAAGAAAGGAAAGGAAAAAGCCTCAGAAGTAGAATGGAGGAAGCAGAACAAAGAATATCAGATCTGGAAGATAACACAGAGCAATTAAAAAGCTCAAATAAAGATTATGAAAAATTTAAAAATACACAAAAGTGGAACAACCAGGAAATATGGGACACTATGAAAAGATCGAACCTCCACATCATAGGAATAGAGGAAGGAGAAGAATCTCAAGAGAATAGTATGGATCAGATCTTCAACAGAATAATAGATGATAATTTCCCCAAACTAAAAATAGACAAACCTATACAGATACAAGAAGTACATAGGACTCCAAATAGACAAGATCAAAAAAGAAATTCCCCACGCCATATCATAGTTAAAATGCTAGATGCCCAAAATAAAGACAAAATTCTGAGGGCCACAAAAGAAAAACAAGTCACATACAAAGGGAAACCCATCAGAAATACAACTGACTTCTCAGCACAAACCATGAAAGCAAGAACAACATGGAGCAAAGCATTCCCAGTGTTAAAGGACTATGGATGCCAACCCAGAATACTTTACCCAGCAAAAATGTTGACTATACTTGAAGGAGAGAGAAAAATCTTCCATGACATAAACAAGATGATGGAATACATGTCTGGAAAAGCAACACTTCATAAAATACTTGAAGCAATTCAAAAGGCAGAAGAGAGGAGCAACGATCCTCAAACACCTAGGAAAAGAAACTAATAAAAACATAACCTAGTAGCAAAATCAGAGGCTAGAAGTCCAAATGGATAATAAGGTGAAAGGAAGCAACATCTATCTTTCAATTATAACCTAAAATATTAATGGGCTAAACCCCCCAATCAAAAGTCATAGACTGGGAGACTGGATTAGGAAACAAAACCCATCTATATGCTGTCTAAAAGAAACCCATCTCAATTTCAAGGACAGGAACCAACTTAAGGTGAAGGGATGGAAGAAGGTATTCCAAACAAATGGTACCAAAAAGAAGCAGGTGTGGTTATTCTAATATCAGACAAAATAGACTTCAAAGCAAAAGAAATCAAAAGAGACAAAGAGGGCCATTACATCTTTATTAAAGTAAAAGTTGACTATGAAGATCTCACAATCGTGAATATATACACACCAAACACCAGTGCACCAAACTTTATAAAGAAAATTCTTCAGGATCTCAAGGCACAGATTAACCCCAGCACACTAATAGTAGGGGACTTAAATACCCCATTAAGTCCCCTAGATAAATCAACAGGACAAAGGATAAAAAGAGAGACATCTGAACTAAATGACACAATACATCAAATGGACCTCAAAGACATCTATCGAATATTTCACCCAAACACCAAAGAATACACTTTCTACTCAGCACCTCACAGAACATTCTCCAAAATAGACCATATACTGGGACACACACAAAAAAACTCAATACATATAAAAAGATTGAAATAATCTCATGCATTCTATCAGACCACAGTGCAATAAAACTCAATATCAACACCAGAATAAACCCTACAACCTACAGGAACACATGGAGACTAAACAACACTCTCCTGAATAATGAGTGGGTCAAGGAAGAAATAAAAAAAGAAATAAAAACATTCCTGGAACTGAATGACAATGATAAAACAACACAGCAAAATCTATGGGACACTCTAAAAGCAATCCTAAGAGGGAAGTTTATAGCTCTAAGTGCCCACATTAAAAAAACAGAAAGAGCACAAGTGAATGATCTAACACTGCAGCTAAAAATACTTGAGAGACAACAACAAATGAACCCTAAACGGAGCAGACAAGAAGAAATAACAAAAATCAGAGCAGAGATCAATGAAATAGAAACAAAGAAAACCATACAAAAAATCAATGAATCCAAAAGTTGGTTCTTTGAGAGAATAAACAAGATAGACAGACCTCTAGCCCAGTTAACCAAAAGAAAGAGGGAACAACTCCAAATCAATAGAATCTGTGATGAAAGGGGAAATATCACAACAGACAATGAAAAGATCCAGACAATCATACGGGACTACTTCAAAAACTTATATTCTACTAAGTTTGAAAACCTAGAAGAAATGGATGAATATCTGAAATCCTGGGAATCACCAAAGCTCAACCAAGAAGAGATCGACAGCCTAAACAGACCAATAGTACAGGAAGAAATCGAAGATGTAATAAGTAGCCTCCCAACCAAAAAATGCCCAGGCCCGGATGGATTCACGGCAGAATTCTATAAAATATTTCGTAAAGACTTACAACCATTACTACTTAAATTGTTTAGAAGGATACAAATGGAGGGACTTCTCCCAAATTCCTTCTATGAAGCCAGCATTACGCTACTACCAAAACCAGGGAAAGATACAACCAAAAAGGAGAACTATAGACCCATCTCCCTAATGAACACAGATGCCAAAATTCTAAACAGGATTCTGGCAAATCGCATACAGACTCACATCAAGAAAATCATCCACCATGACCAAGTTGGATTCATACCAGAGATGCAGGGATGGTTCAACATACGAAAATCAATAAACATCATCAAACATATCAATGGACTGAAGGACAAAAACCACACCATCATCTCAATTGATGCGGAGAAAGCCTTTGACAAAATCCAGCACCCTTTCATGTTTAAAGTCCTGGAGGGAATTGGTCTGGAGGGATCATTCCTCAATGTAATCAAAGCCATATACAGGAAACCCACAGCCAATATCATCCTAAATGGGGAAATGACAGAAGCATTCCCCTTAAAGGTAGGAACTCGGCAAGGCTGCCCCCTGTCACCACTCCTCTTCAATATAGTGCTGGAAACCCTTGCTAGGGCAATAAGGCAAGAAAAGGAAATTAAAGGAGTTCTAATTGGAAAAGAGGAAATCAAGCTATCCCTTTTTGCTGATGATATGATTGTCTACCTAAGGGATGCTAAGAACTCCACCAGAAAACTCCTAGAAATGATTAAGAGCTTTGGTAAAGTGGCAGGATACAAAATAAATCTAGAAAAATCAGTAGCCTTTCTTTACACCAACAACAAGCAACTGAAGAAGGACTACAAGGAGACCTTCCCACTCACAATAGCCTCAAAAACAATAAAATACCTAGGAACAAACCTAACCAAAGACACCAAGGATCTCTACAACAAAAATTTTAAACCCCTGAAAAAGGAAATTGAGGAAGACATCAGAAGATGGACAAACCTCCCATGCTCATGGATTGGGAAAATAAATATAGTAAAAATGTCCATCCTACCCAAACTAGTGTACAGATTTAATGCGATCCCAATCAGAATCCCCAAGAGTTTCTTCACAGGCCTGGAAAAAAAAATCCTCAATTTCATTTGGAAAAACAAAAGACCCCGAATAGCCAAAGCAACCCTGAGTGAAAAGAGCAATACAGGGGGGATCGCTATACCAGACATCAAACTATACTATAGGGCTATAGTCATAAAGACAGCCTGGTACTGGCACAAAAACAGACCAGTTGACCAATGGAATAAAACTGAAGATCCAAACCTGAGCTCATACAATTTCAGCCACCTCATATTTGACAAGGGGGCCAAGAAGACACAATGGAAGAAAGACAGCATCTTCAGCAAGTGGTGCTGGCAAAACTGGATCACCACTTGTAGAAGAATGAAATTAAACCCCTACCTCTCACCTTGTACAAAGGTCAACTCCAGATGGACCAAAGACCTCAACGTGAAACCCCAAACTCTGGAGGTGATAGAAGAGAAGCTTGGCAGCAGACTACAAGACATAGGTGTAGGAAAAGACTTCCTAAATCAGACAGCAGCTGCACAAGAAATAAGATCGACAATTGACAAATGGGACCTCATTAAACTCAAAAGCTTCTGTACATCAAAGGAAGCAATAAAGGAAGTGAGGAGAAGACCCACAGAGTGGGAGGAAACCTTCACAGCAGATACATCTGACAAAGCATTAATTTCCAGAGTATACAAGCTACTCAAAAAACAAAGAAGAAAGAAAACAAATGAATCATTCAAAAGATGGAGCAAAGATCTGAATAGAGACTTCACAGAGGAGGAGTTAGAGATGGCCGAGAAACATCTTAAGAAGTGTTCAACATCTCTGATAATTAAGGAAATGCAAATTAAAACCACTCTGAGATATCACCTTACTCCAATAAGACTGGCTAGGATCAGGAACACGAATGATACCAAGTGCTGGAGAGGTTGTGGGGAAAGGGGAACACTCATCCATTGCTGGTGGGAATGTAAACTTGTACAGCCACTATGGAAAGCAGTGTGGAGAACCCTTAGAAGACTCAAAATGAGCCTTCCATTTGACCCAGTCATACCACTCCTGGGTATATACCCACAAGACACAACTTACTGCAAAGATACATGCACAGCTATGTTTATTGCAGCTCTGTTCACAATAGCAAAAAGCTGGAACCAGCCCAGGTGCCCCTCAACTGACGAGTGGATAGAGAAAATGTGGTACATGTATACAATGGAGTTCTATGCAGCAGTAAAGAGGGACAACATCATGAACTTTGCAGGTAAATGGATGGAGCTGGAAGACATTATGTTAAGTGAAGTAACACAGTCCCAGAAAAACAAACGACAAATGGTGTCCCTCATATGTGGATGCTAGTACCAATAACCCAGATATAAATATTTCTCATGGAGAGGGATGCATAGTAAAAGAACAACAACAGAAAGACTGCATCAGAAAATGGACTGAAATGGTGAATTGGAAAGGGGGGATGGGTGGGAGAGGGACACGGGTGTATATTCGATTAATGCATATTTAATTGACGTGAGTTCAACAAGTATCCAGTTTTGCCCAGACACTGTCTACAGGTTACATGGTGTTTTAGGACTTAGTAAAAGTAAATATGTGTATATTAAACAACATTGGTTTACAGGCTCTGATAAAAACGGTAATGCATCTGAGTTAAATGGAGATATAAATTGCTGTTGTCCACATTTGTTTTACATAAAATCTGTATAACAATAACTTTGGGATTGGCACATACAAATGTTCTCTATAATTTTTCTGTTGTACAGTATCACCTTGTAGCATTCTCTTTCACCTATAAGATGATTTAACGTAAAAATTAAGTTTGCTTCCCAAGTTAATCACATACAGTCACCCAAAACAGCATGGGTGAATTTGATGAAATCTGTGCCTTGATTCCACCCTATAGGTATGTATAATACAACTGCCTTCTGGAGACTCATGGGTCAAAAAACAAAAACCAAAAAAAAAAGGGGGGGATACAGATAGATATGAAACCTTTTTGTCAAAAACCTTGCAATTCAAATCTTAAAACTAACTACGGGAAAAGATTTGTATGTTCCAACAGGTCAAAATGTCACCAACTTAATGGCTGAGAAAGAAAAGATACAGCTTTGCATTGAGTAGGATGTACCAGAAAGTGCCAACAGAAAGGTTGGCCCGTCTGAACATTGAAAGGAAGAAAAGCCTCAGATTGCTACAAACATCAAACCCCTCTGTGGATCCTACTTGTAACAACTATTTATAATGAGTCCTAACGAAACTTACCTTCTAGGTGCCGCAAAGGTTTTAATACGAGAGACTTTCTTACCTCCCCCCCATAGAACAAGGAGAAATATGATGATGATGAGGTCGTTCTCCAACTGTAAATTGGAGACAACTATTATAGAGGTAATCTCTTATAAAACCGGTAAAACTGCCTTCTTTAATTGACTAATAGACATAGGAACTGTGAAAAGGATTATTCTCTATTCAGAACCAAATATAATACTAAAGTCTCCTTAAGCTATGCACTTAAGCAAAATATATTAATACAGGAGCTCTGACATCAGCAATGGATTATTCTACCAAGGAGATGTTGGCCAGGGGATCCAAGCCCCCACAAAAGGTAAAGGCTCCTTGCCTCTAAACTGGGATACCTGCAAGAAGAGAGGCGATAAGGCCCTGCTGCCGAAGACCTGACGTTAACATGGGAAAGATGTATTGAGACCACACATGCAAGTGTACAGATGGCCTCTGGAATACCAGAGAGTGTTACCAAAGGCCACTAAACCAATAAAGCAAATACGGGTCTCCTTGAGTCAAGCAAGACTCCACCGTCAGCACCAGCTACACCTCACCTGCCTGGAAATACTGTGCAGCAGAGGCAGCCATATGCCTGTATATCCCAAATCTAATTGGCTATTGGCTCTCTCCTTGGAGGAATAACCCATGGCTGATGCCACAAGCTTACATCCTCTAAAGGTTAGGAGATGTTATAAGCCACAGTAAGACCCTGTCATATTTAACAGAAAAAAATGTAATTCATGGATTAACATACCATCCAAACATCTGTGTCTATACCAAAGTAACCTACCATAACAATTAGTACTGTTTAAATACCTATATATCTAATTGCTTGTGCTTCATTAGTAGGATTGAAAGGTTATGCCTGGACAAACTGTCAGCCCATGAAAGGAAACAACCAGAATTGGCCAGAGTCCAAGACAACAGCTCCAGAGAAAGTAGACTGTTTTGCTTCTCATCCACCTGTGCCCCTTTTCTAAGCCTAGGGAACAATCTGTGGAAAAGGGGGCATGGTAGAATGTAAAGGTTGCGATTGGGGTGAATGGTGAAACTACAGCAGTATAGCCTGGACTCTCATTTGATCAACTTGATTGAACATACAAGCCCCCCCTGCTAGATGGTGGGACCAAGGGGCTGTGTAGGTTTGGGCACAACTGCTTGCAAATTGGTTTTACATGAAGGACGCTCGTACTCATAAATTATCACTTATTGCTAAAAAATGAAAAAAAAATTAAAGAAAGATGCAGGACAGTTATGGCAGAATGCATGATCTGGGATGGGGGGTAGGGTGGGGGGAAGGGAAAGGGAAATATGCCTGAACTGAATTGGAAATTGATGTATGAAATACACAAAGCATCAATAATAAAAATTCATTGAATCAAATGAAAATGAGAACATGTTCCTAAAACATATGAGATACAATGTGAACAGTCTATGAGAGAAATTTACAGATACAATCACCCACCTTCGAAAGTCAGAGCTATCAAATAATTAATTATGCACCTTAGAGTTTAAGAAAAGCAAAAGATTCAAAAGTGGAAGGAAATGATTAAAATAAGGGCAGAAATTACTGGCATAGGAGAAATTAATGGAGTGACAATTTTGTAAAAATCAAATATAAGGAGTCAAAGAGTTGGTTTGTTCAAAGTGTAAACAAGTTTTACAAAGCCACTCAGCCAAAGCAACCAAAGAAAGAGAGAAGACTTAAATTAATGAAATACTTATCAAAAGGTAGATGTTAGAATAGATATCAGTGAAATTCAGGAAATCCCTGTGGTATGAGAAAGGAGAGTCTTAAAAAAATTCTACTGCTTGCAAATTGGTTTTACATGAAGGATGCTTGTACTCACAAATTATCACTTATTGTTAAAAAAAAAAATAAAACAAAACAAAACAAACCAGAAAGTTGTAGAAAAGTTACGGCAGAATGCATGATCTGGGATGGGTAGGGATGGGGTGGGGGGAAGGGAAGGGGATATATGCCTGAACTGAATTGGAAAATGATGTATGAAATACACAAAGCATCAATAAAAATAAAAATAAAAAAAAAATCTAGATTCTTATGCCCTACCAAAATAGCAACACTGTGACTGTCATCTATAACAGCAATGGTACTGAAGCATTAACAATAAAACCTCCCAACTGGAAACAGCCCAGGTCCAGAAAGATACACCACTTCATTCTACTAGAGCTTTTTATTTTTATTTTTATTTGTATGTGTATGAGTGTACTGTCTGCATGTAGGTCTGAGCACCCATGTCGTGCAATGCCGTGGAGGTCAGAAGAGGGTCTCGGACTCCCCTGGAACGGAAGTTCTCTTGGAATTGGAGTTACAGGCGGTTCTCAGCCGCCATGTGGGTGCTGGGGATCGAACCCGGGTCCTCTGCAAGAGCAGTCGGTGCTCTTAACCGCTAGGCTATCTCTCCAGCCCATTCAACTGGATCTTTAAAGAGGAACTAACACCAATAGTTCTCAATCTGTTCCGTAAAATAGAAAAGGAAAGCATACCAAACTTTTTAAGAGTGCAGGATAACACTGATACCAAAACCAAATGAAGATGTGACAAAAAAGATATTTATAAGCCAATCTCCATGATGAAAACCAACTTCAAATTATATCATTATATAAGGTCCAAGGTCCAAATTATATCCATTATATCAAGGTTCAAGGTAAAAGAATTTGCCACTGAGCGTGAGAATCTGAGCCCCAAGACCTATAGGTTGGAAGGAGAGAATCAACTCCATCAAGTTATCCCTTAATCTCCACAAAAGTACACACACATGCTAGCGCATACACACACACACACGCACACACACACACACACACACACAAACACACACAGAAAAATAACATATGCTCATAGTAATTAAATAAATAAATAAATAAAATAATATAAAAATGCTATTCCCCAAGATTAATTTAGAATTCATCCAGAGATACAGGGATCCAGACACACATGCAAATCAACAAACTCAGCACATCACATACCTAGAGTTCAGGAGCAAAATCATGATCACATCAATCTGTTTGGCTATTGACAGAAGTCAACCTTCTTTCAAGAAAAAAAAACTGAAAATGCTATTAATTGAAAGAACATATAATAATATAATAAAGATTGTATGCAACAAACCTATAGGAAATATTATACTAAATAGGGAAGAACTCCAAATATTTCTGGTGAAATGAGGAAAAAGTGTAGCCACTTTCTCCACTCTTATTGAAAGCAGTACTTTAAATATTAGCCAGAGCAAAAGAAGTAAAAGCAAAAAAAAAAAAAATGATACAAATAAAAATTCCAAGTATCTTTGTTTGCAGATAATATGATTCCACACATAGAAAGTCATAAAGACTCAATTAGAGAACTCTTAGTTCTGTTAACCACTTTCAACAAAATGGCAAAATGCGAAATTAATATTAAAGTCAACACCATTTACTATATACCAATAAAAAGCATGCAGAGAAAGCAAGCATGGGAACAAGTCTATTCACAACTGCCTCAGAAATGGAAAATAACTTGATATAACCCAAATGAGGAAGTTAAAGACCTTTAAAAATGAAAACTTTAAAACACAGAAGGATGACGTTGGTAGCTAGAACAACCTCCATGGACAGGGATAATTAATATCGTGAAAAAAGACATTCTACCAAAAACAGTCTACAGATCAGATTCAACAAAACCCACATCAAAATTTCAATGCTAACTTCATAGAAATCTAAAAATTATTCAGCACATTCATATGATAGCACAAAAGAGCTTGGAATGGCAAAGAAATTCTGAACACAAAGAAAAATGCTAGACCAGATCTGATTTGAACTTTTAACATAGAGCCATAGTAACAAAAGTGGCATGGCACACACACACACACACACACACACACACACACACACACAGATCTATGTAACAATAGAGAGTAGCCAGATAGATATAAGCTGATGAAACTACACTTACTTGATTTCAAACAAATATTTTGCACTTGGGAGGCAGAGGCAAGCGGATCATTGTGAATTCAAGGCCAGCCTGGTCTACAGAGTGTGTTCCAGGACAGCTGGGGCTACAGGGAGACCCTGTCTCTAAAAGACAAAAAAAATTATATATAATATAATAGATATATATATATATATATAATATATAATATAAAAAATATAGAATATATAGATAATATAGATATATATAATATAGATAATAAAAATATATAATCTATATATATTATAATATATATATATATATATATATATATATATATATTGGAGGCAAACAGTTTATTCACTAAAATGGTGCTGGGAAATGTCTATATCTACAAAAAGAAGAATGCGCAATGGTGCTGGGAAATGTCTATATCCACAAAAAGAAGAATGCGCCTTGGTTACTGTATCTTCCTTACACATAAAAAACATAAAGTTCAAATGTATTGAAGACTTGAAACTGTGAAACTGTTAGAGAATGAACCAGGGAAATCACTTGAAGACATGAACGAATGCAAAGGCTTTTTAATGACACTCCAGGTACTCAGGAAATATGCCCAAAATCAACAGATGTGATCTCTTTTAATTAAAAACCTTCTGCATAGCAAAGGAAATAATCAATTACATAAAGACATGGTCCTCAGAATAGGAGAATCCTTTGATAGCTATATATCTAACAGCAACATGGAAACCAATATTAGACTAATATAAAATTAAAATGGAAAAATGTGATTCAAAATATATGATATGGAAATAATTTACAGTTTGTTTTCAGAAGATACAACTTTAATATAGGTATGATGTATCAGGCTGGTATAACTTAGCCTTTCTGGGTGCTTAATGACCATACTTAACACCCATACCAATTTGGTTGAGGGACCTAAGGGATAATTTGTTCCTTGCCCTCAGAGTTCAACTAAGGGGACTATGCATGGGGGCATCTCTTGAACTATCCTGCAAATGTGGGTCACCAGTCTTCTTGTGTAGGGAGGTCTTAGAGAGCCACTAATGGGATTTCATCCAGTGTCCAGTCTATAAATAGGAAAGTCTGCTCATGCTTCAAAAAGGGAAGCCTGGTCTAGCAAGACTTGATGTTGTCCTTGAGTAGATAGAACTGGTAAATGAAAAGCTGAAAGAAGTCAGGGGCTCCCCCCCTCCCCCCCCACAAAAAAACCCGAGTGACCCCTGAGGACCAGATCATCAACTGACCTTAAGTAAACAAAAACCTTGGTCAATCTGGGCTAACTATGTGGCCTTAAGCATCCAAAAGGAAAGTAAATCCAGAAATCAGTAATCAGTAAAGCTTGAGAAATTTTATTTCAGATATAAAACTTGGGATCTTAGTAAAAAGACAAAAAGAAAAAAGAGAGAGCACAGTTGTTTAGCCTGTTTTCAATTCTTACTGGTAAGTGCATCTACTCTGTGGTGGCCACTGCTTTTGCCATTCTTCAAAGACATGAGACACAGCTTTTTAACCTTCCAATATGAACTGAAGACTTATGTCTCTCCAAGAATCCTCCAAACCTTCAATGCCAGATGGGGACTACTGAGATATCCAGCTTGTGGACTGAGCAGCTACTGGGATTTCAGCCTAGTTGGAGTATAGACTGCCATTGTTGGACTATGCAGGCTATATGGAGGCTAGTACAGGAGAATCAAGACAGGACGCATGCTTACTGAACCTCATTTGGGGGACCATGGGAGAGAAAGACCCCAATGTGGAGCACAAGGGCAAGACTGATGGTTGTTTGGGCTTGCCAAGGAGGAACCTTCAAACACTACCTTAAGGAAAACATGACATCTTTTAGCAAAAAGAGATAATCCTCCAATACAGGTGATATGTGTATGTATGTATGTATGTTATGTATATACTTATATACATATACTATATAACTATATAGTACTTATTATATATATATTATATATTATGCATATACAGTTAGAAGAGAGAACAACACAACTAAATCAAATACGCAAAAAAAAAAAAAAACCTCTCTGGAAAGACTCAGAAAAAGATGCAGGACATGTATGGCAGAGTGCAGGAACTCAGGGGGGCTGGGGAGCATGAAAAGGGAAGTGACTATAAATTTGATTGAGAAATGATCTATGATGTATGGAAAAAGTTTAATAACGATAAATAAATAATTTTTTTAAAAAGCCAATTTTGCCGGGTGTGGTGGTGCATGCCTTTAATCCCAGCACTTGGAAGGCAGAGGTAGGCAGAGCGCTGTGATTTTAGGGCCAGCCTGGTGTACAGAGAGAGTTCTAGGCCTACAAGGAGCTACAAGGAGGGGCTACAAGGAGGCCTTGTCTCAAAAGAAAAAGCCAATATCTAAAATATACAAAATCTTAAAATCTACACAGTAGAAATGAAGCAATTCAATCAAATGGGAGCATTGAAATTAACAAATAGTTCTCAGCATCTGTAATATAAATGGCTAATAAACAGATGAAAAAAATCTTCAATTTCACTAGCCTTCGTGGAAATATAAATTAAAAATATTTTTAATTTAATTTTTATTGATGCTTTGTGCATTTTCATACATCATTTCCAATTCAGATCAGGCATATTTCCCTTCCCTTCCCCCCCAGCCCCACCCATCCCAGATCATGCATTCTGCCATAACTGTCCTGCATCTTCTCTCAGTTTTTTTTTCATTTTTTAGCTATAAGTGATAATCCATGATACAAGCATCCTTCGTGCAAAACCAAATCTGCAGGCTGTTTTTCCCAAGCCCCCACAGCTGCCACCATCCAGTGGGGGGTTGACAGGTTGTTTGTTCAATCAAGTTAAATTTCAAATGCGTGTCCAGACTACATCGCTGTAGTTTCACCATTCACCCCAATTGCAGCCTTTACATTCTACCATGCCCCCTCTTCCACAGATTGTTCCCTAGGCTTTAGAAAAAGGGGCACAGGTGGATGAGAAGAAAAACAGTCCACTCTCTCTGGAGCTGTTGACTTTGGACTCTGGTCATATCTGGCTGTTTCCTTTCATGGGCTGACAGTTGTCCAGAGTACCTTTTGATCCTACTAATGAAGCACACCAATTAGATATATAGGTATTTAAGCACACTAATAGCTATGGTAGGTTACTTTGGCATAGACACATATGTTTGGATGATATGTTAATCCATGAATACATTTTTCCCCCTGTTAAATATGACAGGGTCTTATTGTGGCTTATAACATCTCCTAACCTGTAGAGGATGTAAGCTTGTGGCATCAGCCATGGGTTATTCCTCAAGAGAGAGCCAATAGCCAATTAGATTTGGGTATACAGGCACTATGGCTGCCTCTGCTGCACAGTTCCAGGCAGGTGCGGTGTAGCTGGTGCTGATGGCTGGAGTCTTGCTTGACTCAGGGAGACCCTTATTTGCTTTATTGGTTTAGTGGCCCTTGGTAAACACTCTCTGGCATTCCAGAGGCCATCTGTACACTTGCATGTGGTGTCTCAATACATCTTTCCCAATTAACGTCAGGTCTTCGGCAAGCAGGGTCTTATCGACTCTCCTCCTGCAGGTATTCCCAACTTAGGGGCAAGGAACCCTTACCTTTTGTGGGGCCTTGGATCCCTGGCCAACATTCCCCTGGTAGAACAATCCATTGCTGATGTCAGAGCTCCTGCATTCATATACTTTGCCTAGTGCATAGCCCAAGGACTTTAGTATTATATTTGGTTCTGAACAGAGTATAATCCTTTTCCACAGTTCTTATGTCTATTAGTCAATAAAGAAGGCATTTTGTTACCAGTTTTATAAGAGATACCTCTTACTAGTTGTCTCCAATTTACAGTTGGAGGAAACCTCATCATCGTCATATTTTCCTTGTTTCTATGGGGGTAAGGCAAGAAGCCTCTCATATCAAAACCTTTGTGGCACCTAGAAGGTATAAGTTTCATTAGGACTCATATAAATAGTTGTGTCATGTATGCGATCCCAATCAAAATCCCCAAGAGTTTTCTTCAAGGCTTGGGAAAAAAATCCTCAATTTCATTTGAAAAACAAAAAACCCCGAATAGCCAAAAGCAACCCTGAGTGAAAAAGAGAAATACAGGGGGGATCGCTATACCAGACATCAAACATACTACAGGGCTATAGTCATAAAAAACAGCCTGGTACTCGACCAAAACAGACAGTGTGACCAATGGAATAAAAACTGAAGGTTCAAACCTGAGCTCATACAATTTCAGGCCACCTCATATTTGACAAGAGGGCCAAGAAAGACACAATGGAGGAAAGGACCGCATCTTCAGCAAGTGTTGTTGGCAAAACTGTGATCACCTTGTAGAAGAAAAATTTAAACCCCTACTCTCACCTTTACAAAGGTCAACTCCAGAGGGACCAGACAGACCCAACGTGAAACCCCAAACTCTGGAGTGATAGAAAAGAAAGCTTGGCACGCAACTATAAGACTAGGTGTAGGAAAAGACCTTTCCTAACATCAGACAGCAGCTGCACAAGAAATAAATCGACCAATGACAAATGGGACCTCATTAACTCAAAAGCTTCTACATCAAAAGGAAGCAATAAAGAAGTGAGGAGGAAC
Source organism: Rhizomys pruinosus (assembly GCA_009823505.1). Classification (NCBI taxonomy): domain Eukaryota; kingdom Metazoa; phylum Chordata; class Mammalia; order Rodentia; family Spalacidae; genus Rhizomys; species Rhizomys pruinosus. Next base: position 360,253 of record VZQC01007054.1, on the reverse strand, counting down.
GACCCACAGAGTGGGAGACAACTTCACAGCAGATACATCTGACAAAGCATAATTCCAGAATATAACAAGCTACTCAAAAAACGAGGACAGAAGAACATGAAGATCACTCAAAAGATGGAGCAAAGATCTGATATAGACTTCACGAGGGAGGAATTAGAGTGGCTGAGAAACATCTTAAGACTTCAACATCTCTGATAATTATAGGGAATGCAATAATTAAAACCACTTTGAGATATACCTACCCAAGACTAGGATCAAAACGATGTACCAATATAACTGGTCAAGAAGATATAAATAAAACATAAAGAAGCAACCTAGATGCGGAGATAGTATGCTGGGAAAGGGATAAAACATATCATCTGTAGAATGCAAACTTGTACACCATTATGAAAGCAGTGTGGAGAACCCTTAGAAGACTCAAAATGAGCTTCCATTTGGACCAAGCATACCCACTTCCTGGGTTTATACCCACAAGGACCATCTTACTGCAATGATACATGCACAGCTAGTGTTATTGCAGCTCTGTTCACAAATAGCAAAAACGCTGGAACCACCCAGGTGGCCCTCAACTGATTGAGTGGATAGAGAAAATGTGGTACATCTATGACAAGTGGAGTTCTATGCCAGTGGTTAAAGAGCGGACAACCATAATGAACTTTGCAGTAAATGATTGAGCTGGAAACATTATGTAAGCTGAAGTAGCAACAGTCCCAGAAAAACAAACGACCAAATTGGTGTCTCTCATATGTGGATGCTTAGTTAAACCAACAACCCAGAATAAAATATTTCTCATGGAGAGGATTCAATAGAAAAGAAACAACAACAGGAAAGACGCCATCAGAAAATGGACTGAATGTAATTGGGAAAGGGGGAATGGGTGGAGAGGGGACAAGGTTGTATATTCTGATTATGGCATATTTAATTGAGTGAGTTCCAGCAAGTACCCAGTTTCGACCTAGACACTCGTTTACAGATACATGGTTGTTTTAGGACTTAGTCAAATATAATATGTTTATATTAAACAACATTGCTTACAGACTCTGATAAAAAACGATAATGCACCTGAGTTAAATTAATATTATAATTCGCTGTGATCCACATTGTTTTACATAAAATCTGTTAGACAATAACTTTGGGATTTGGCCACATACAAATGTTCTCTAAATTTCTCTTCGTTGCACAGTACCACCTTGTAGCATCTCCTTTAAGATGAATTTAACGTAAAAATTAAGTTTGCTTCCCAGTACACTATATAGATCATAAATACCAACAACATGGTTAATTTGATGAAATGTTACCTTGATTCCCCCTTAAGTTACTGTAATAATCATAACCTGTCTCTGGAGACCTCATGGGTTTTGTAAAAAAAAAGGCGGGGTGGGACTACAGCACAACATTGAAACCTTTTCGTCAAAAACCTGCCATATCAATCTTAAAATAACTAAACGGAAAAGATTTTTGTTCCAACAGGACAAAATGTACCCCCAACTTACCGCTGAGAAAGAAAAATATCAACTTGGCAAAATGAGTAGACGCCACAAATCAAATGAAAGGTTTACCCGTCTGAACATTGAAAGGAAGAAAAGCCTCAGATTACCATAAAAATATTTTGAAATTTCATCTCTTCCCCAGTCAGAAAGGCAGTCATTAAAAAATTGCAATAACAAAGAGTGATGTAGATGTAGATGATGTAGACAGTAGGAAAGCATTATAGACTTTTAATGAGAATGTAAACTAGTACAGGCAATATGGAATCAGCATAAAACACTATATCACTCCTGGTTACTTACACAAAAGACTCTATGTCAGTGTATCACACAGATAACTGCAGAGCAGTTTACTGCATCCATATTTACAACAAATAAGTTATGGAACCACCATAAGTGCCCAGCAACAGAGGAAAGGTTAAGAAAATGCTCTGTATATACATACAATGCAAATTTTTCAACCATAAAAACAAACCAATTCCGGTCAGTCTGCTTATTTGTCTCTGCGTTCTGCTGATGAATGCCACTAATCTTCAGTGACAAGAAATATGTCTAACTGGAGTTGACCCTGTGGGAATCAGAGAGGCAGGCTGGATCTTGGGTGGATAGTGGGTGGGTACCACTAACAGGGCTTGTATGAAGTGAATATAGAAACCACTGGGAATTATTAATACTTATGTCTGCCTTGCAAGGTCTTCTTTATCCTTAAGGATACTAATACTAATGTGTTGACGTAATATGATCCAAATGCTTGTGAAATCAAAGATGGGTGTGAAATAAATAACAAAAGTAAAATATTTAAAGTTGGTTAGTTATAAGTTGGGCACTATCTTTATGATTTGATATGACTTTGAGAATCATAGTATGTAATTTTTGACAATTATTTAATTTAAACCTAAACCACAGGGTTTCAGTGGTTAAGAGCACTGGCTATTCTTGGGTTCAAATCCCAGTACCCACATGGTGGCTAACAACTGTCCATTAACTCCATTTATAGGGAATTTGACACCCTCTTCTGACTCTGTACAGGGCATTGCATGATGCAGGTGCACTTATATACATGGATACACACAAAATAAAAATAATAAAAAAATAAAATTAAAACTTATGCTTTATTAATTCTTAAAGTAATAATAAAGTTTGAAAAATAAAATATTTGACGGATATGAAGCTAAAATTTTAATTTTGAAATTTTTGTTTTACTTTGTCATAAATATATCATTTTAAAATAATTTTTCTGAACTGTAGACTTTTTTGTTACGCCTTGAAAATCTTATATTTTCTTAGCAAAATACCTTTGTGGCTAATGGCTAAAAAAAAAGCCCTGTTCCTTCCTTGTGTCTATCCATGAAGAAAAGGCAAATGCTTAAAAAGTAAATGCTTTAACCTTAGAGCTTTTGTTGTGCTGACCTCAATTATGGCCAGTTCTGCAACAGGAGACCTCTGTTCAAAACAGTCTGTCTACCTAAGACTGGAGTCCTACTATTAATGATTCATTACTGCTAGGGAAGGTTTTCTGAAAATCTTTATAATAAAGTGGTACTCATAAAAGATATTCAACTTCCAACTGGAAGCTCTTCTCATGTTTTCCCTAGGCAACATAAAGGACCACTGAGAACTGTGGGAGTTCTAGTTATGTGGTCCTAAGGTACAGAGTCTACAATGAAATCATCAGGAGATGTACAATATATTAATGATAAATTGCTAATTTCCTGTAAAAATTCAAGTAGTTTTTCAGCTTCTTAGATTGTCTAAACCTGTACAATCTAAGTGGTTTGCCATGTGTTAAAGCCATCAATGGGAAGAACTAGCAGATGTCTGGGCACACAGACAGTTTTTCTGACAGAAGATAGCTCAGCCAAAAGCATCTCTCAGTAGCTTTAGAAAGTTCATTATTTAATGTAATGATTGGGAAGATTTGTCCCAAGGGACCATGCTTTCTTACTCATTAAGACCCTGAATTATCTTCTTTCCTTTCTCTCCCACATCCCTTTTCTTGTCAATTCTAATTCTAGACAAACCCCATGATTTATAAATCAGTATTCTCTCTTCCAACCCAAGCTGGAGAGAGACATGAGGAAATAATTCTCTTTGGACTCATGACAAACTGCACTAGTCAGCTTCTGCAGAGGCATCAATCATTCTCTCCAATACCAAGTTGGCTCTGGGTTCCATTTCCCAGAGCTGCTGGGCTCAAACTTGTCCATCATTCTTCTCCAGCCTCTTAGTCACACTGGTGAGTAGTATAGGGTACCTGCACCTCTAAGCCCTTTTAGAATCCCCAGCTTCATTTGCACCCCTAAGTTTCCATCATTCCATCCAGAATTCATAAGAAAAATATACTTATGTAAAACTGCCCAGGTGTTTGGACAAAACCATGCTGCCCAGCTGGTAAGAGTTAGAGCCAGATCTAGAAATCCAGTTACCTGAATCCAAACACACATGCTGTCCTTTATACTAATCAGATAACTCTTTTATAAATATAAAAATTTACATAAAATAATAAATCCATGCTGGGAATAACATGTACAAGTGACACAGACTGATGAAAGCAGAGCAAACAGCTATGACAAGCAACTTTCTGTTTCATTCTTCTTCGAAAGTTTAATATCGATATCATAGTCCTTCCTTATTTAAAATCACCTCTTGGGTTGCACTGGGATAATTAGTTTGAATGCGACTTTCCCAAAGGCTGTGCAGGCTTTAGATCTTTTACTAGCCTGGCTATCTGGTTGTTTTCAGACCCCTCCCCCCAGTATTACCTGCATTTGCCTCCTCTGATGTTAACTTGAAAGGCTGGTGTGACATACATCTTTTTACATGGACCTGGATGGTGCTCATTTCCAGATATTCACACCTTGGTGAAGTTGCTGCCCCCAAGTGTGGACCTCGCTATCACACTTCTCAAAAAGATGCTGCCATAGTGATATGATGGTGTCCCCAAAATTAATAATAAGAAGCTTTCTTTTTGCAGGTCTGCTCTGGTCTGGCATTTTCTGGCTCTGTCTTAGTATTTCTCCTCTGTCCCCACTTAGCCATTTTTCTGTCTTTGTAAAACCTGCATGGCTAAGCAAAAAGCTGATGTTTCTCCTGGAATTTGCTGTGTGGCACAACTAAGCACTAAATCATGATGTGGGAATCAGTGATACATTCTATATGCCTCAGTAGGGATAAATAAATCACTATTTGTTATCACTTCCCTTACAAAGTTCAGTCAATGTGTTTATGTCATCACTTACAAATCAACAACCTTCAGGTTAACACTACTGTAAAAGAAGAACTAGAAACAAAGCGTATCTATTCCCATAATGATATACTAGTTCCTTGTACTTGAAGATATCCAAATTTACAGATTTGATTTCACAATACCATAAAGGAAAGTCAATGCTACCAGTCAAGCAATTGTTAAGTTTCTATTAAAACATATTTATTGGTGGTATCATTAATAATTAAGATTAAAAATTCATAAACTTTCAGGCAATATGGCTAAAAGTCTGATATACAGGTGTTCGGAAAAGATCAGTTTATTAAAAAAAAATCTGATTTGGAATCTTTTCCTGTTTGTTTTCATTTTTAACAATCAATGTGGCAGGAGAAAGCCATCATGTTAATGTTATAGCTCCTTAGTTGAGTACTAACACCATTGTCTACATTAATAAGTAATTCATTCTTAGTTGAAAACTATATCATTTTTTCTGGATCTGAATGAAATTTGAAGTGCAATTTAAAGTGAAAGTATTTAAGATTGTAGAGAATTCCGATAAACCATGAAAAAGTGCTGCGCTGGCAATAGTAAGTAGCACTCAACTGTAATTCCTTTCCAGAAAGCTCAAATGAGATTTAAATTTTTGTTTCTTTTTGTAAGAAATGCTCCTTGTATTCATTGTATACTGAATTGGCACACAATGCAGCAACCTTGGCCTCTATATATCTAAAATGATATGTGCTTTATTTCTAGCTGCTGATTGAGGACCTACAGAGTCACTGCTGAACAGTAAAGCTTTGTTACAGTAATGAATCTCAGCATTGAAAGTTCTAACATACAACTAACAGGTACATTGAAGCAGAAAAGCTCAGTGGGTGACATTTTGATAACAAATTGGGAGGAAATAAAATGAACTCAGAACCTGTTTCAAAGGCTTATCCCAACAGACTATCAGTACTTCCTGGCCTTGCAATCAGGGTGGTCTAAGGTAGGCGTGTCCCATGCACAATCTGTTGGCTGTTATGTCCTCAAGACAGCTATGAATGCAGCAAACACAAGTTGCAAACTTACTGAAAACAATAATGAGTTGTGGTTCTAGAACATGACTCATGCAGGAGACATCATTGTTTCCCAATGTCACTCAAAATAAACATTTTTGTTCTCTCACTATTTGCACACACATGTGGCTCAGTTTTGTAGTGGTGTGTGGCTTCCAGTTTGTTATCTTCCAAATGGACATTGTCAAATTGGCACCATCAGAGGTTGTTATGTGCATTCATGGTGACTTGTCAAATGAAACAGAGAGATTACCAGCAATGCTTTGACCTGCCATTGCAAGGGGCAGGAATGTAACCTTAATTAAAACAGTTAAGTACTCATTCTTTGTTTTATTACTACAGCTATTTTCACATCTTGACCATATCTCACCTATCTACCACAGTGATTTATGATCAGCTTCTGCCTCACTCTGCAGAGGCAGGTCAGATGCTGAAAGGGCCACGCCTTGCTGTCTATTTTCTTATCAATTAAAAGTAAATGGAATCTCTTATCTAATATTCTTACTATAGTGAAGAAGCATTCAATGCAAAACAAAGTGCCAAATTCTGTGAGTATCTGGATTGTGTAACAAGGAAAAATAACAGAGGTGAAAGAGCCTGTCTTCTAAAAAAAAAAACTTTCAGCTCAGACAGATGCTATTGTAAAAATATGTGGTAGCATATTTTTTCACAAGGCCAATTGTTATTGTAGTTCACAGGCTTCACCATTAGATAGCATTGATATATTTTTTTCTCATTTTGGTAGCTTGCATAACACCTCCCAATACTATGGACACTATCCAGAAGAGATGAGGCTCTGAGGTCTGCACCAGCTTGATGTCTCCTTGTTTGCTCTGTAGCTCACGCATATGTAGTGTCTTCAGGAAAAGAGTCTTACCACCCAGTTCTGGTGGTTAATCAAGAGCAGGGGCATATTTTATAGCAAAGGTAATCAAAACCATTTAGTGAAGCTGTGTTTATTAAACGATGTATGAGATCATGACAAACAATATGCTCTTAAAAAGGGAATACTTCTAAAATTAGTTTGTATCACTAGAATGCAGTTAGGAAGACTGAAAACTTGGAAAAATCTATTGAAAGAAGTTTTGAGAACAGAACTGCTGATTTTAGATTTTATGCTTAGGCAGTGTATGACAGCACTGATGTTATAGATGAAAGTCAACTTGTCACCTTTATTAGTGATATTGAAAATGAATATGTCACTGAAGAAAAAGGCTTCTTTAGTGACATTCAAAGACACAACTAAATAAAGAGATCTGAACACAGGAGTAAAATTTTTTTAATCAATTTACTGTCAGTTGTCAACATGCCTGTTCTGGTAATTTATGTTGTCCCAGGGGTGGTTGATAAAATAGGATTTGTAAAACAACTAGAAGTTGATGTAACTGTGGCTCCAAAGTCATATTTAATGAAATATCTATAGCTGCACAAAGAAAATTTAATTCATGAAGTGTTAAAAATAGAAAGCATCATGAAAATTATCACCAAGACTGAATTGCATGGATCCAGGGATCAAATTATCACCAATCCCAGGAATTCCTTAACACAGTTTATGTTGACTGTAGAGACATCACTTACATTTCATAAGCAGAGGCCAGATGTTGAAAAGATTTGATGATTTGTGGCAGGTTATTAAGTTGTTTATGGTATCAAATCAAACTCTATGATAGAACGTGATGAAAACTGCCTTACAGATTCCATGCTAAGCGTGTGTGTGTGTGTGTGTGTGTGTGTGTGTGTGTGTGTTTGGTCTTTTTGAGAGAGTATCCCCTGCTGGCCTGGATCTCTTGACCAAGGTGGCCTTGAATTCACAGAGCTCCAACTGCCTCTGCCTCCTGAGTGCTGAGATTAAAGACAAATGAATCCCCCACCCCAGCCTCAAATGTGTGTTTTCAAAGTGAAAAACTTTCAATGCAATATTTCAAATCATAAAAGTATTCAAAATACTCGGGCATGGTGGCGCATGCCTTTAATCCTAGCACTTGGGAGGCAGAGGCAGGTGGATCTTTGTGAGTTCAAGACCAGCCTGGTCTACAGAGTGAGTTCCAGGACAGCTGGGGCTGCAGGGAGACCCTGTCTCGAAAAGACCAAAAAAAAAAGGAAAAAAAAAGTATTAAAAATAAAACTAAAATTATGGCAAGCACAAGTGAAGTCTAAAAGTTATTTATTTATGCATTGGCTAAACACAATTTGTGAACAGAGAACATTTACCCTTGTTTCTTAATTTGATACAAGAATTTGCAAACATATTTCAATGTTTCTAGAAACATAATCAATATTTTGACATAAATGCAACTTCATTTTCAGTTGATGTGAATTTTTGAATGCATAGAACTGTGGTCTGATACCCAAAGAAAAAAATGGCCGGGTGTTTTAGCCAGATTAACAGGCATTACCTATTATAGGTCCTAGTAAACACCCCTTCCTTCACGATCATGCATTACTAATGCCATCACTTTTTGGCAAGTTCTATATTAATGAACAACTATTTTCAAGGATGAAGCAGACTAAGAGTAAAATTATACCTAAACACTTGATGAACTCCTTGGGAACTCAGAGAGAATGGAGAGCATTTCCTTCCAAGTACGTACTGATGCATTAGTTTCTCACATACAACATCAAATATCCCAATAATTTATAGCCCCATCTTTTCTTTTGCTGTTTTAGAATTCTTTATTTTTACTTTTTGAGAATTGGAACATAAGAGCTGCATTTATATTGTTCCCTCCCTTTCATCTGCCGTCCCCAACTACTCCCAATCCTTACTCCTTCCCAAGTTCATGACCTCTCCTTTGATTACTATAAATGGGTAAGTTGAATATAAATATATAAATGAATACATAAATATATATGTAATAATAATCAGAGATCAAAAAATATTTAATTTTATAATAAAGTATTAAAAATGAATTAAGGAAGTTCCATTACTTATACATGTCCATTTTCTTTGTTAGAAATTGGAAACTGGATCTGCTCCACAATTGTAAAAGACTCCTCCATATTGGATGATGTATAATTAGGATTATTATGTAAGGAATTCTTTGCTTACCTATGATTATAGAGATTTAAAAATATGTCTTCAAAAAATAACTCGTCAACTTTGGTAGCTTTTGTGAATTTAGTGTGTGTTATATGAGAATTTTTGTTCAACATGGTCCAGAGAAACAAAAAAATTATACACTTACGACATACATAAAGTTACAGAGTTTTCCTCATAATTGTGAAGCTAATTACCTTAACCAACATGGAATTATTAAGTTGTTTATGGTATCAAATAAAACTCTATGACAGAACAGGATGAAAACTGCCTTACAGATTCCATGCTAAGTGTGTGTGTGTGTGTGTGTGTGTGTGTGTGTGTGTGTGTGTGTGTGGTCTTTTTGAGACAGTGTCTCCCTGTATAGCCCCTGCTGGCCTGGATCTCTTGACCAAGGTGGCCTTGAATTCACAGAGCTCCAACTGCCTCTGCCTCCTGAGTGCTGAGATTAAAGACAAGTGAATCCCCGCCCCAGCCTCAAATGTGTGTTTTCACATTTTGGTTTTGTTTCCCTATGTGATCACATGATCCATTAAAAATGATAAGGTAGCACCAGGAAACTGTGTAACTTTTTATCATCCAACAGACTATCATCATAGAAAGTGCTAAGAACAAAATGAATCTGTTCCCATAATGTATGTTATTTTTATGTGTCATGTGAGTCTCATAAACACATATTTTCTTCTATTACATCAGCCAAAGGAAGTTCACATTAAAATTTATAGTTTAACCTCAGCTCAAAATCATGAAATATGTTGCACAACTTCTATATTTGTGACTATAGCTTGCTTTTTCTCTTGATTCTATGTACTCTTAACTCTATTTTATTTTAAAATGTTTATTTAAATTTTTAGTTAAGATGATGGAGAGATGGATCAGTGGTTCAGAACACTTGCTGTTCAAAGGACCCAGGTTTGATTCCCAGCACCCACATAGTGGCTAACAACCATCTGTAACTCCAGTGTTTGGGGGGTCTGACACCCTCTTCTGAGCTCTGTGGGTGTTGCATGTACCTGATGCACTTATATACATGCAGGAAAAACACTCATACACATAAAATAAAAAATATAAGGGTAATATATAAATTTTTAAGTTAGTTAAATTTTATGCATTTCTGAAAATAGTTCAAATTATTAAACTAAGTGGATAATAAAGAGAGTGAGAGAAACAGAAGGGAAAAGTAAGGGAGGAAGAAGGAAAGGCAGTAAAGGAAGAACAAACAGGAAAAATGGAGGAAGACAGAAAGGAAAGGAGGGAGATGAAAATGTCATTCAGGGGAACAGTCCTTGGTGGTCTAATCTAAGTAGCCCAAATCCTGTGCTCCCAATGTTTGATAAACAAAATCCCCAGGATTCTCTCCAGCTCTGCTACATGTCCACTTGCTGCTTCAGAGAACCCAAGATGCAGAGTTTTGAGCTTTTGGGCATTTCCACCGTTAGCTGACTTGTTCAGACCTCAAAAACTTCAGTTGAAAGGACTGGAGAGATGGCCTAGCGCTTAAGAGCACTGACCGCTCTTACAGAGGACCAGGGTTCGATCCCCAGCACCCACATGGTGGCTGAGAACCGTCTTAACTCCAGTTCCAGGGGAATCCGACACCCTCTTCTGACCTCCACGGCATTGTATGACACGGGTGCACCAACCTACATGCAGACAGTACATTCATACATATACAAAAATAAATAAAATTAAAAAAAAAAAAAACTTCAGTTAAAGAAGTTACTGGAGCATTTGGAAAGGGGCCTGGCATGGTGCCTACAGTACTGAACTCCCTTAGTTCACAGTCTTACCAATTCATTTCCAATGTCTCCTCTTCTCTCTATTTTATCCTCTTAATGGTTGTCAAAATTCTTAAGGAAAATTAAAGACTATTTCTCCTGTTTATGCAAAGCATTTGTTTACACTCTCATGTTTTCCAAAAGATCACAAGACAACTCTATAAACACATGCAAAACCTTCCTCTTTCTAAGCCAATTATTATTTATACTGACACACGTGCATAGAGATGTAAATGTGTTTATAAGTATATATATATATACATGAGAAATAGAGGATGCAAAGAAGGAAGAAAAGGGAAAAACGATGGAGAAGGAAAGTAGAGAGGGAGAGAAAGAGGGATTAAAGTGTTGCCATCAGAGAACAACACTGCAGATACAGACACTGAAGAGAAAAAATGATACAGTGGTAAGAATCATGACTGGATTCAAATACTAAATTCACCTAGATACTAGCTTTGGGACTTGAAGTAAAAGGCTGAACTTTGATAAGATATAGGTGCCTGTCTGTGAAACTGGAATGGTAAGAAATGCATCTCACTCATAGGTTAGTTCAGGTTCTAGGGAAGATGGTGTAGAATGTTCTTTGAACACAAAATAGGAAGGCTATGGAATTCATACCAGGACAGGCTGAAGTGTCTGAAGTCAGACAGAGTACAAATGATATCAGCTGAACAAAAATCTAATAGCCCTTTCATATACTAGTCATACAATAACTGGCCTAAAAAGTGCTGTTCCATTACACACACACACACACACACACACACACACACGCACGCACGCACGCGTGCACACACACACACACACACACACACACGTGCATACCTAAAAGTTTTTCATTAAATCTCAGCCTAAATAGTGGTCTTGACACCTCCATTCTCCCAAAGTCTGATCCACATAAGAGTAAGAGAAACTACATTCATGACAGATTTGTGACCAGAATTGAAAGCAAGGAAAATTGTAAGAAAGCATTGTCTTCTCAAAGCTCTAAATGCTTGTATCTAAACTGATGTCCAGGTGCAGAGAAAACAAGTCAAGGAGCAATTGACTTTTTCAGGGCCTCACATGTGGAGATATCTAAGATGTCAAAAATGACTGAGTTCCTTCCCTTGCTCGATCAGCCTCTCCATGTCCTTGGGGGAGCATCTGTGACATATTTGTATTCCACCCCAGTGCTGTCTTCTGGGAGGAGGGCAGCACAGTTATGACCTAAACTGTCTAGGCTCTAACAGGGAGAAGATACCAATGTGATCTGATTCTCTTAGAATAGTGAATTTCAGGATTTTCCCTCTTCATTGTGATGAATATTATCACTTTTATCTAAATTCAAGCCACTCCATATCTTTGCTGTTGACACTTTATAAATGATTTAGAAGACCTCTGATGTGACCAGTTCTGTGGCCTCTCATTAATCCTCAAGCATTCTTAGCCATTAATGTAAAGGGTGCTTATAGTGGGGTACTATTTAATTAAAACCAAGAGCAGTATCACCAAGTGTATTAGTCACTTTTCTGTTGCTGTGATAAAACACCATGACAAAGGAACTTATAAAAGGAAGAGTTTGAGCTTACGATTGATGGTTCCAGGGAATTAGAGTCCATTGTGGCGGGAGGCATGGCAGCTGGAGAGGCATGGCGGCTGGAGCAGCAAGCAATGAGCAGAGGAAGCAAAGAGGGCAACTGTAGACCACGAGGCTTGTTAAAACTCACTAAGCCTGCCCCCAGTGACACACTTCCTCCAGCATGGCCACACACCCCAAGACCTCCAAAAACAGCGCCACCAACTGGAGACAAACGTCTGAATACCTAGAGCCTATGGGGTACACTCATTCAAACCACCACACCAAGGGAATAAAAAGTAATAATTTTTTGAATTTAGCTTTGTGCAGTTGTTTTTACAAAAGCAGAATTTCCATTTCTCTTAAACATTATTTTCAAGATAAAAGGCCTCATTCTTGCTGGACACTGCTTTTGTCAGCTTCCTGGCATGTGATTCTTTCTCTTAGCAAACAGGAGAGGCAGCCAGGCGTGTAGCCGGTCTTTAGCTTCAATCTGTGGACATAGAACTGTACTTTCTCTCTTAAAGATCATTTTATAAAACCAAGCTTTCCTTGTTTATATTCACTACACACCTCTAGCTTTTTGTCTACCTTAGGTCTTTTAAATTCAGCTTCAAAAAAGTGTTGTATGTGGAATCCAGTCTCCTATCATTTCCCAGAACAGACTGTGCACAGTATGCATTTCCCTTACTTTGCAGTTTAAAATACCCAGTGAATGGTTGAATACCATCACTTTAACTTTCACTTACTTGCTAAGACATACATATCTACATTTTCATAGAATGTGGGGTTAGATAGTTGATCATATTCTTCCCAGACCATCAGATTTTATACTTTTAAAACCAATGAATATTTTACCTGTATACCATGACTCTCCAGTGATGAAGAGCAAACAGAATTCCACATTCAAATGAAGTGCAGTTTCTGTCTAATTTACTATTTATTTTTAAATTCAGCAAGGCAGTTTTTACTTTTGCAAAGGGATGCATTTGATGGCCAGTCAAATCTAGTAAGCACCCAGGATCCAAAACTCAATAGAGTTTAATCTCTAATGCAAGCGTACTGTGTGTTGACTGGGGTCCCTCTGCACAGTCTTTTCTGGCTGGCTAGTTTAAAAGAGTTGGCACGAATAGAAAGGAAAGAGCTCCTGGACAACTTTAGAAGAAAAATGTTGTAAGCAATAGTTATTGATAGCATGTGATTATGATGTTTTGTTCGTAGGAGTCAGTTTATAATTGGGTAATATACGAGGGACGAATGAATAGGAGTTTTTGATTAGGAAATTCAAAAGAATTTCCATACAAAGTGCACACTTAGTTAACATTGTTAAAATAAAAATGTCATTCACCAGTATAAGACCCCTGCCTCCCAAGGCTTAAGGATCACTGTGGAATAGAGGGCACAAAGATTATAAGAGCCAGAGGTGGTTTACGACCACAAGGAAACAGTTTTCAAGACAGCTGGTGACTTATCCTATGAACTCACAGCAATGCGGACATCATACACAAATCCTTGTAAGTGCACATCAGACAACATCCCATCATGGGTGTGGGGATGTGAGTAAGGAACCCCAGTTCTACCTGGGGAACTGTTGGCAACTGATGGCTGCTGAGCAGTGAGTCATTCTTCTTGTTTAAGGGTGAGATCCTTGTAAGGTTGGGCAGGCTCCAGTGGACGGACCCGCACCAAAGGGCATTGGGGATACAAGTCTGACTTTATTTATATATACGATTGAGCAAGAGGTAGTAGGGGGGATGCAGATGAAGAATGGGCTCAGAATTCAATCAAATATATTGCATGAAATCTTCAAAAATTAATGAAAACAAAATAAAAGGTATCATTGTTATTTTCACAATTTTGTATGCTTTTTCTCTAAATGTGAATATTCTGATTGAATTCTTTTTAAATATTTTTATGGATGTTTTGTGCATTTTGTACATCATCTTTTAGTCCAATTCCAATACATTTCCCTCTCCCTGCCTGCCACACCACCCCAGTTCATGCACTCTGCCATACCTGTCTTGCATCTTTCTCTCAGTCTTTCCAAAGATTGTTTTCCTGCAGAAGCTTGTTGTTTAATTTAACTGTATCAGTTAGTTCTTTGACCCAGTCCTTATGTTGTTGCTGTTCCCTCCCTTTTGTGTTGCTCCAAAACATGCCTATATAAATGTATCAAGATTATGACCTCCAAGAATAAACTGTATTTGTGTTTTGGAATTCACATTTTTCCCTTAATTTTATACTACTCTAAAATATGAATACATATCCTTCACCCATATCTGGTAGTTACAATGTCTGAAAATAAGTTGTAGGTCAATTGTAGGGCCCATTAAGTGATTCACATAACAGCACAGTTGCATTGAGATAAAAAGAAGTATAACAATAACATTTCTCAGCTTGCATTTCAACTGGGAATTTGGTATTAGCATCTGCAAATGAAGGAAATCATTTGCCTTTTGTTGTTGTTTTGTTTTTATTTTTTGACTTTTACTTCACTTAGCATAATGTCTACTGGTTCCATCCATTTACCTGCAAATTTCATGATATCATCTTTTTATTTTTACTGTTGCATAGAACTCCATTGTGTAGGTGTACAACATTTTTGTTATCTACTCATTTGTTGAGGGGCATTTGGGTTGGTTCCAGCTCAGAGCTCCAATAAACATAGATGTGCATGTATCTTTGCAGTAGGATGTGTCTTGTGGGTATATACCCAGGAGTGGTATGACTGGGCCAGTTAGGTGGTAGGCTCATTTTGAGTCTTTTAAGGGTTCTCCACACTGCTTTCTGTAGTGGATGTACAATTTTACATTCCCACCAGCAGTGGATGAGTGTTCATTTTTCCCCACAACCTCTCAAGCATTTGGTGTTTTTTTGTTTTCTTGATCTTAGCCAGTCGTATTGGCTTGAGATGATATCTTAGAGTGTTTTTAATTTGCACTTCCTTAATTATTAAGGATGTTGAACACTTTTTAAAGATGTTTCTCAGCCATGTTTACTTCCTTACTGGTGAAGTCTCTGTTCAGCTCTTTACTGCATCTTTTGATTGAATTCTTATGGCCTCTTTTTTAGGAAAATTTAGGAATCTTTCATATAAATTTCATGAGTAATCTCTCTCAGTAATGGAATACTGGTTCTGTAAATGGAAAATTATTCAAATGATAAGATTATTAAATTATCAGAACCTGTATTTGACATGATTTTTAAAGATACACATTTTTTATTTATACATATATGTGTGGGTCGGTGTAGGAGCATGGCATGTGTCTGTCAGGGTCCTCTGAGGCAAGATGAGGGTGTTACTACCCCTCCAACATGATTTATGGGACATGAACTCCAGTCTTCTTCAAGAGCAACAACATCCTAGTAATCGCTGAGCCATCTCTACAACCCCCTGTTAAGATTTTTAAAAGGGTTTTTCAAGCAAAGTTATAAGTACTTTAAAAGCAGCCTCCTCGTTCGAGTTTGGTTTACAAACTTACACACTAAATGGAATTAGTAGTTATCACAAGTTCTAGTCAGTGAATGCATGCTTCTCTAAAAACATCTAGAGAATTTACCTAGATATGGTCACACCTTTAATCTCAGCTCTAAGGAGGCAGAGGCAGGTGGAACTCCATGAGATCAAGGCCATCCTGGTCTATGTAGCAAGCTCCATGTTAGCCAAGGCTCTTGTAGTAAGACTATGTCTCAGTGACACCAAGAACAAAGACCCAAACAAAACAAAAAGGAAAATATCATCTGGAGAATTGAAAGTATGATAAAGTAGCCCTGTGTTCCTCTGATACCCTTTAAAGTTTGACTTGATTTTAGGGAATACAGATACTATTTTGAAGACACACATAGAACTAGTGTAGTCACTTTCACATTCCCCCGGTACTCAGAAGTATATGTGATGCTATAAAAAAACATCAGTTCTCCAGGGATTAGTAGAAGAAAGATGTTGTAAGTAAAAGCTCTTTTGAAATCTCTAGGACTTCTGATATCAGTGGGGCGAGTGTGAGGTAGGAATTTCTAGGATCCTGGGAGTGGAAACATGGCTTAAGCAGTGGGTAAGAGCACTGGCTGGTCATGTAGAGGACAAGTTCAGTTCCCAGCAGCAAATATCATCAGTAACTCCAGTTCCAAGGGATTCGATGTCCCCTTCTGGCTTCTGGAGTCACTGCATGCATGGATGCACTTAGAGGCATACGGAGCACTCAGACCCAATAAAATGAAATAAATAAAATTAAAAAAAATAAAATAAATATTAAATAAAATAATTTATAAGATCTTTTAAAGAAAATAAATAACATTTGAACTTTTGAGAAAGTGTTTCTAGATAACATTTTACTGATTCTTTTAACATACATTTACAAAAACTACAATATCTTGATTACATTTGCATATCATCCCCTCCATCCACTCCCCCTGGTGTCCCTGCTCCATGTCCTCCCACAATTCATGTTCTTTTTTTTTTAATTGAGTATCCAGAGTCCAATTCATGCTGCTTTAAAAACAAAAATTGAACAGTTTAAAAAATAGTTTTCCTTATATTTTAGGATATTAGACCATCTGTGACAGACCTACAATTAATGAAAGAATGAAGGTGAATATGATTTTAGATAGATATTTTGATTATTTGGCTTTTGTTTAGATTCTGGTGACCACTGCTAGTTCTGGAATGTGTTCAAGAATTACTGGTTAAGTTCATCAACTTCAAATGAGTCTCTTTGGTAGTAATGAAGTGAAATTTGCTGAGAGTTATTTAAAACATTGGGCATGATGGATTTGATGATGATGAAGAAAATGACGAATGTATAAAAGCTAGAATGAACTCTATTCTAAATTATACTACATTTTAATTTATAAACTATGAGGAAATCATAAGTGCATTTGGTTTTGTAGTTATCCTCCCATCTCTCCACTTTGAATACTAGCTGTCTCCTCATATCTGACCCCTGTCTTGATTTTATTTTGACACTGTCTCTTCTTCTTACATTAGGTCTCCATTTTTACAACTGTCCACTCATATTTCAAAAAGATAACTTGCTCATAACAGGCTTTGTGCATTTCTTGGTTACTAGGACTATAACATTTTATGGCTTTAATTTTTCTCTACTATAACAAAGATATCTGATATAAACACCATAAAGGAGGAAAGTTTTCACTTAGTTAGTGGTTTCAGAAGCTTTAAGCCTGGCCAGTTGGCACCATCATTCTTAGATGTGGCAAAGCAGAAGCACTGTAGTAGAAGGGCACAAACAGAAAAGCCACTCATCTCATAACAGGCAGGGAACAGCCAAGGACAGGCACAGCCTTCATTCAAAGCATGGGGAATGTGACTTTCATTCTCCAACCAGGTCTCTAATTCCCATCACTTAATAATAATACATGCAACTTTACTGTTAAAATGTGAATCTCTAAATGTGTTTTGGAATTAACCTATAGTTTATTTTCAGATTTTGTAATTTTGATTTATGTGTGGAATGTATATATGCATATTTTGGAATAATATAAAATCAAAGGGAACAAAAAAAAGAGAGAGAAAAACCTATTCAAAGAACTGACAAAAACAGTAAACTTGTGCATCAAAAAAGGTTATAAAAGACTGAGAAAAAGATTCAAGACAGAACTTAACGTGATGACAGACTCCATGAGCTCTGGTGGGGGATGGGGGGCTGAGGGGTGGGCATGGATGGGGGAATGAGTCTAAATTTGATTAAGAAATGTTGTTTGAAATGCACTCAATAAAAATTAAAAAGTTAAAAAATAATAATGCTGTCACTTTTTTTTCTTTTTTATTTGTTTACTATTTTTTAAGGGATTCACAGTATAAGAGCACAGTTGTTTTCAGATCACATTGAAGTTGCTCAGTTTGCCATACAATTAGTTAATTGGTGCTAGCATCCACAGATGAGGGATAACATTCATTGTTGTTTGTTTTTCTGGGACTGTGTTACTTCACTCAGCATGATATCTTCTAGCTCCAGCCATTTACCTGCAAAGCTCATGATGTCATCTTTGTTTACCACTGCATAGAACTGCATTGTGTAGATGTACCACATTTTCTCTACACACTCTTCAGTTGAGGGGCACTTGGGTTGGTGCTGTCACATTTTGACGCCCTTAATGAATGAGTCTACTGATGAACACAGAACACATGATTCAATCTCTCCCCAAAGCCCCACTGAACATTGAACTGAACACTGTATTAGTTACTTTTCTTTTGTGATAGAACACCATGACCAAAGCCGCTTATAGAAGGAAGAGTTTATCTGGCTTATGGTTCCAGAGAAAGGCACGGTGACAGGTGTGACAGGAGCAGAAATCTGAGTGCTCACATCTTCAAGCAGACATGAGAAGCAGTGAGATGAGGCCGGAAGTGGGCAAGGCTAAAGCCCACCCCAAGTGATGTGCTTGCTCCAGCAAGGCCATATCTCTTAAACTTCCCCAAAGGACTATCAACTGTGGTCAAAATGCTCAAGTACTTGGAGTCTATAAGGAACATTCAAAACTGACACAGAGACCAAGCCTTCAACACATGAGCCTGGTGGTGGGTTCTTTATAACTAAATCATGACACATATATCCCCAGTGGTGTAAACGTAAGAAAATGCACTTTTTAAACATGTTCTTAGCTCCCGCTGAGCAATCCATGGTCTTCCATTTTCTGCATTAGGACCCAGTGAATGGGAGTAGGGAGGTTTACAAACTAGAGCCTTTATTTTTACTTTAGCATCTTCATGATCTAGTAATACATTCTGACCTACTAATACCCTCTTATGCATGGGTTAGCCATTTATGCAGAGTCCTGTTTTAAGAGAGGAAAGGAAAATGATACACACAATAAACACATCATTCATGCTCAAGGGACAAAAGAACATTATTGTTTCCTGATCCTTTATAAGAATTACTTGAATTACTACTAGCTTAGAGATATTAAATTATTCAACCAATGCTTTGGATATTGTTTTTGCTTTGGAACAACAGGGCCTTCACTATGCTTGCGTTGGTGCACCTGCCCTTCAAGGTCAATAACAGGTCACATGACCATGATCTCTCCAGCCAATTTTATTCTGCTTTCTCTCAGAGCATGGATGCTTGTTTATATTCTACAATCTTGTTTGTGCTTATGCAATCTGGTTTTTTTTTTTTTTCTTCAGATTTTTTTTCAGAAGCATGCTTACAGATTCCTGGCAGGATAGAATCATATACATTTTAATTACATACCATGGTAGTGTGAAACAATCAACAGTACTCACTAAACATATTTTGAGCTGAACTGATTTAGTGTCACAACAAAACCCAGCCTTCAACTGATGGGTTCCCAAAATAAAAAGCAAATATAATTTCTTAAATTATATATCTTAACTACAGAAATATGTATGAAGAGAGTCATGGTGGGGTGACATGCCTTTTCATAGTTCTCGCACAGTTTCCAAGTTTTAAAGTAGCTCATGATTACCAGTGATAAATTTTAATTGGCCTGTCTGACATGAAATGCACACACACGCACACACACACACACACACACACACACACACATACACACACACAGAATTTTTTGATCTAATACAATTTTTCATTTTTCCGTTTGTTTCTTCTGTGTTTTCATTCTTTAAGCCTCACCTTGCAAAATATAAATGCATGTCCACGCACTCAAGCTAACACAGTGGGGTAAAGAAGTATATATTACTGGGTATAACTGTATAGATTGTGGTGTAGGCCTGCTGAGACTTGGAAGCTCCATTAACTGGGAATCTCAGAGCTGTTATCCCAGAGACTTTCCAGGCAAACCAGATGCTGTCCTCTAATCAAGTCAGGAAATCCAGTAAACCCTACCCAGCAAAGGACTGGATTCAGGTAGAGAAGTGTTTGCTTCTCACTGTAACAGTATGGTCTGGGAACAGATATAATAAGTGGGACTTATTATATCTGTTCTTATTATATATGGTCTGGGAACAGATATAATAAGTGGGACTTATTATATCTGTCATGGGACTGACAGGTACATAAAAGAATTCTACAAGAAACAAATAAGAATTAAATCAGATTTATTTAGGAATTTAGTATACATATGAACTTCTCAGACAAAATTAAGTAATATCATTCAAAATGATGAAAAGGTATAATTATGACTTAAAACAAATTTCATTACCAAAGGTGAATATATAGTGTTCATGTGTTAATATTCTAAAGTTGTTTCAAAGCCTAGAGAAAATTGTGCTAATGCCAGAATCAAGTAGAGAAGCTTTTATATTATGTACACATTTGAACTGGTTTTCCCTGGAGAGAAGACCAATCTTTTCCAATATGAGCTGAATCTGAGTTTACTGAGCAAGATTTACAGAGATAGGAGACACTGAGAAAGCCAAGGTCAAGCAGCAGTGAAAACAGACTGGAGAGTCAGTATCAGTCCTCGAGAAAAATAAACAAACAAACAAACAAACAAACAAACCAATCCATAATCATAAAGATTATTTTCTAATGTTATTTAAATTCAGTGTCATCTATACATGTGTGTGTCTAGTAATGAGAATTAACATCACTGCACCTAACATCACTGAATTCTCACTCTGTACAAGGCATTTCTAAGTGGAAAAATAGTGCAGATATGTACAATGATATCTGATTTTAATACCAAGTTTTTCTGGTTTATCTTGGAACTAAAGTGGGAAAAAGACTCACTGTCAGTCAGTGTTTATAGTCAGTGCTTAATTGGCTCTGACACATGGAGAGGAATTTACAACCCAGTTTCATTTAAAACTCTTTCATTAATGTTACATTTTCATACATTGTATTTTGATCACATCCACACTCCCCTCACTTCCCCTTTCCTCACTACCTTTCTTCAATTCCTGTTATCAGGGCTGGGAATTTAAATCTTTGAAAAATAATTGAAAAACAAACTTTTTATTTCTTTCAATGTGCAAGGCATATACCAGCTTTGATGACTGCTCCACTAATTCCAAAATAATTTTTTCAAATTTCCAAATACATCCTTTTACTATTTTTTTTTATTTTCTTCCAGTTTTAAAGATTTACTATTATTTGGAACCTGTGGTTACACAAGACACAGGCACAGGGAGAGCTGACTGATACCATTGGTCTCCCTCCAGCCCCAGCTGTCCTGGAACTCCCTCTGTGGTCCAGGCTGGCCTTGAACTCACAAAGATCCTCCTGCCTCTGCCTCCTGAGTGCTAGGATTAAAGGCGTGTACCACCACACCGGGTCATCTCTCAGTTTTTACCAGAGAAGCTTCTTCTTGGAGCAGATGACAATTAACACAGAGACCCGTATCTGCTCATTGTGCACAGAGTAAGAGACTGCACAGCACTCAGCCCTAAATAGGACTATACTTATATACCTGGATCACACCTAGGTGAATGTTTTAATATTTCATTGATAAACAACATATTTTACAAGTTAATTTCAAATTCTGAAACTAAATTTATGGACTCAAATAAAATTAAATGGTTAAAATGGAAGAAAAATTAGAAAAAATAGTTTAATTGGAATTTTTTATTTGGAAAAATATTATTTTGGAAATAGTGGGCAATTATCAAAACCAGTTTATAACTTTTGCTTTGGACAAAATAAATAAGATGGTATTCAAATTACTGTTTAAAATGATGTGAAATTTAAATTACATACCATATTAAAATGTCTTATATAAAGGATGTAAAAGGTATATGTGGCAGTAAATGATCTGAGTTAGGTGTAATTTGGAGTTTTGTAAAGTTTTATTGTGATTTTAACCTCTCCTAAATCATATACATATATACATTCAATATTTAATTAGTGTGAGCTTTTTACACATGTATTTGAGTAAATAAGGCTGATTGAATTTAAATTCATATAAAGGATAATTGAATGAAATAAGTTTAGAGAAATTATAATTGGCAATGTGCCATTGCAGGATTCATTTATTTGATAATGTCAATTATAAGAACAGAAATTATCATGAATTGGGCTATTTTTGTTTGATCTTATTTCATTCTAATAAATGGGAAATACCTACACAGCTTCTTAAAGGTAATGAGCCTGCAATAATCTCCTCTCTCTTATGACACTGAATGCAGTCATTTTAGATTTATTGTGGAGGAGACATATAAACAATTAGCCCATGGGAGAAAGACAAGGGCATTTTTTCTTTGAACATATTCATGCTTCTGGGAAAAATATTTATATTTTGAAAACATGTGTGTGCACAACTCATTTGTTTGTTTCTATCAAAAATTAAATGGATGTATTTTTACTTGTACCCTAAAGGTAAATTTATTCAGGTTCAGAATGCCTGGGAATAAATTTCCAAGGCAAGAGCCTGAAAATCATGAATGCAAAATTCTTTTTAAAAAATTTTTTTTCAGGTTTACAATGTATGAAAATAAACTATAGGTTAATTCTAAAACACATATAGGAATTCACAGTTTAACAGTAAATTTGCATGTAGGTGAAAAGACATTTAACATTACATTCCTAAATTACACGGCATGTTGATGTACGTTTTCATGTACTTTTAAAAAAGAGCTTTATTCTTTCTCATAAATCTTAGGACTGAGGAAAACAGAGGCATAAACTTTGAGCTATATCTATAGCAATATCAGTCAATGGGGTATTATTTATAATAACAAATTATCCACCTTGACTTACATATAGGAATTTGGTGCTAGGATCGACAAATGAGGGATACCATACCTCACTTGTTTTTCTGAGGTTGCATTACTTACTTGGCATAATAATTTCTATTCCATCCATTTACTTGCAAATTTCATGATGTCCTCTTTTTATACCACTGCATAGAACTCCAATATATAAATGTACCACATTATCATTATCCACTCATCAGTTGAGGGACACTGGGTTTCTTCAAGCTCTTCACTATTGTGAAAACAGCTGCAATAAACATGGTTGTGCATGGATCTCTGCAACAGAAGGTAGGTATCCTTTGGTATACACCAAGGAGTAGTATGACTGGGTCAAATGGTGGGTTCATTTTCTGGTCTATTAAGAGTTCTCATGCATTCTATCATATCACAGTGCAATGAAACTCAATATCAACACCAGGATAAACCCTACAACCTACAAGAACACATGGAGACTAAACAACACTCTCATGAATAATGAATGGGCCAATGAAGAAATAAAGAAATAAAAATATTCCTGGAACTGAATGACAATGATAATACAACACAGAAAAAAACTATGAGACACTTTAAAAGCAGTCCTAAGAGGGAAGTTTATAGCTCTAAGTGTCTACATCAAAAAAACAGAAAGAGCACAAGTGAATGATCTAACACTGCAGCTAAAAATACTTGAGAGACAACAACAAATGAACCCTAAATGCAGCAGACAAGAAGAAATAACAAAAATCAGAGCAGAAATCAATGAAATAGAAACAAAGAAAACCGTACAAAAAAAACAATGAATCCAAAAGTTGATTCTTTGAGAGAATAAACAAGATAGAAAGACCTCTAGCCCAGTTAACCAAAAGAAAGAGGGAACAACTCCAAATCAATAGAATCTGTGATTAAAGGGGAAATATCACAGCAGACAATGAAAAGATCCAGACAAACACACGGGAATACTTCAAAAACATATACTCTACTAAGTTTGAAAACCTAGAAGAAATGGATGAATATCTGAAATCCTGGGAATCATCAAAGCTCAACCAAGAAGAGATCAACAGCTTAAACAGACCAATAATATATGAAGAAATTGAAGATATAAGTGGCTTCTCAACCAAAAAACGCCCAGGCCCAGATGGTTTCACACCAGAATTCTATAAAATATTTCAAAAAGACTTTCAAACATTACTACTCAAGTTGTTTAGAAGGATACAAATGGAGGGAATTCTCCCAGATTCCTTCTATGAAGCCAGCATCATGCTATTATCAAAACCAGGTAAAGATACAACCAAAAAGGAGAACTATAGACCCATCTCCCTAATGAACACAGATGCCAAAATTCTAAACAGGATACTGGAAAATCGTATACAGACCCACATAAAGAAGATCATCCATCATGACCAAGTTGGATTCATACCAGAGATGCGGGGATGGTTCAACATATGAAAATCAATAAATATCATCAAACATATAAATGGACTGAAAGACAAAAAACACACCATCATCTCAATTGGCATGGAGAAAGCCTTTGACAAAATCCAACATCCCTTCATGTTTAAAGTACTAGAGGGAATTGGACTGGAGGTATCATTCTTCAATGTAATCAAAGCCACATACAGGAAACCCACAGCCAATATCATCCTAAATGGGGCAACGGCAGAAGCATTCCCCTTAAAGGTAGGAACACGGCAAGACTGCCCCCTGTCACCACTCCTTTTCACTATAGTGCTTGAAACCCTTGCTAGGGTAATAAGGCAAGAAAAGGAAATTAAAAGAGTTCTAATTGGAAAAGAGGAAGTCAATCTATCCCATTTTGCTGATGATATGATTGTCTACCTAAGGAATGCTAAGAACTCCACTAGAAAACTCCTAGAAATGATAAAAAGATGCAGTAAATTGGCAGGATACAAAATAAATCTAGAAAAATCAGTAGCCTTTCTTTACACCAACAACAAGCAACTGAAGAAGGACTACAAGGAGACCTCCCCACTCACAATAGCCTCAAAAACAATAAAATACCTAGGAACAAACCTAACCAAAGACACCAAGGATTTCTACAACAAAAATTTTAAACCCCTGAAGAAGGAAATAGAGGAAGACATCAGAAGATGGACAAACCTCCCATGCTCATGGAATGGGAAAATGAATATAGTAAAAATGCCCATTCTATCCAAACACATGTACAGATTTAATGTAATCCCAATCAAAATCCCCAAGAGCTTCTTCACAGACTTGGAAAAAAAATCCTCAATTTCATTTGGAAAAACAAAAGACACCGAATAGCCAAAGCAACCCTGAGTGAAAAGAGCAATACATGGAGGGGGGATTGCTCTACCAGATATCAAACTATACTACAGGGCTATAATCATAAAAACAGCTTGGTACTGGCACAAAAACCGATCAGTTGACCAATGTAATAAAACTGAAGATCTAAACCTGAGCACATACAATTTCAGCCATCTCATATTTGACAAGGGGACCAAGAAGACACAATGGAGGAAAGACAGCATCTTCAGTAAGTGGTGTTGGTAAAACTGGATCACCACCTATAGAAGAATGAAATTAAACCGTTACCTCTAGCCCTGTACAGAAGTCAATTCCAGATGGATCAAAGACCTCAAAGTTAAACCCAAAACTCTGCAGGTTATAGAAGAGAAACTTGGCATCAGACTACAAGACATAGGCATAGGAAAAGACTTCCTAAATCAGACAGCAGCTGCACAAGAAATAAAATCAACAATTGACAAATGGGACCTCATTAAACTCAAAAGCTTCTGTACATCAAAAGAAACAATAAAGGAAGTGAAGAGAAAACCCATAGAGTGGGAGGAAACCTTCACTGCAGAAACATCTGACAAGGCTAATTTCCAGAGTATACAAGTACTCAAAAAAACAAAGAAAGCTAAGAAAACACACGAAGCACTCAAAAGATGGCAGCAAAGAAACTTCTTAATAGAGAATTCACGAGGAGGATTTCTAGATTGCTGAGCAACATCTTAAAAACTGTTCAACATACTAATAATTAGGAAAATGCAAATCCAAAACACACTTCTAAGACTCATCTCACTCTGATAAAGTGGCCAGGATCAAGAAAACAAAGGATATAAGTGCTGGAGGGTTTGGGGAAAGGGGAACACTATCTTTGCTCTGGTGGGAATGTAACTTGTACAGCCACTTAGAAAGCAGTGTGGCGAACCCTTGGGAGACCTCAAAATGAGCTTGCCATTTGACCCAGTCATACCATTCCTGGATATATACCTACAAGACTCATCTTACTGCAGAAATACATGCACAGCCTATATTTATTGAAGCTCTGTTCACACTAAGCAAAAAGCTGGAAACCAACCCACATGCCCTCAACTGACAAGTGGAATAGAGAAATGTGGACATTTACACAATGGAGTTCTCTGCAGCAGTAAAGAAAGGCAACATCATGAACTTTGCCGGGAAATGGATGGAGCTAGAAGAATTTATATTAAGTGAAGTAACAAAAAAAAAGAAGAGGAAGAAAAAAAAAAAATGAATGGTATCCCTCATATGTGACTGCTAGCGCACCATTAACCCAGTTATAAATATTCTTGTGGAGTGGGATGCATATTAAAGACAACAACAACAGATAGACTGCATCAGAACAAAACTGACTGAAATGAGACTCGGAGGGGTGGCAGGGGCAGGAGAGGGACACGGTTATTTAATTGGATTCAATGTTATTTATTTGACGTGAGTTCAAGAAGTATGCAGTTTTTCCCAGATTCGGTCTACAGGTTACATGGTGGTTTCAGACTCAGTAAAACTAAATATGTGTATTTTAAACAACATTGGCTTACAGGTTCTGATAAAAAATGGTAATGATTGAGTAATGAAGTTAAATTGTTTTTGTTCACATTTGTTTTACTTACAATCTGTATAACAATAACTTTGGATTGGCACATACAAATGTTCTCTATAATTTTTTCTGTGCTACAGTATCATCTTGTAGCATTGTCTTTTACCTGCAGGATGATTAAACTTAAAAAATTAAGTTTGTTTCTCAAGTTAACCACATACAGTCAAACAAAACAGCTTGGGTGAATTAGATGGATCTGCGCCTGATTCCAGCCTATAGGTACGTATACTACAACTGCCTTTTTGAGACTCATGAGGTCAAAAAAACCAAAACCTAAAATAAAAAGGGGGGACACAGATATATATGAAATCTTTTTGTCAAAAACTTTGCAATTCAAATCTTAAAACTAACTACAGGAAAAGATTTGTATGTTCCAACAGGTCAAAATGTCACCAATTTAATGGCTGAGAAAGAAAAGATACAGCTTTGCATTATGTAGGATGTACCAGGATGTACCAGCAGAAAGGTTGGCCCATCTGAACATTGAAAGGAAGAAAAGCCTCAGAATGCTACAGGCATCAAACCCCTCTGTGGATCCTACTTGTTACAACTATTTATAGTGAGTCCTAACGAAACTTACCTTCTAGGTGCTGCAAAGTTTTAATACGAGAGACTTTCTTACCTCCCCTCCATAGAACAAGGAACAATATGATGGTAATGAAGTCATTTTCTAACTGTAATTGGAGACAACTGTTGTAGAGGTAATCTCTTATAAAACTGGTAAAACTGCCTTCTTTAATTGACTAATAGACATAGGAACTGTGAAAAGGATTATTCTCTATTCAGAACCAAATATAATACTAAAAGTCTCCTTAAGCTATGCACTTAATCAAAATATATTAATACAGGAGAGCTCTGATATCAGCAATGGATTATTCTACCAAGGAGATGTTGGCCAGGGGATCCAAGTCCCCCACCCACAAGATAATGGCTTCTTGCCTGTAAACTGGGATACCTGCAAAAAGAGGGGTGATAAGGCCCTGCTGTCCAAGACCTGATGTAAACATGGGAAAGATGTATTGAGACCGCACTTGCAAGTGTACAGTTGGTCTCTGGAATACCAGAGTGTTACCAAAGGCCACTAAACCAATAAAGCAAATATAGGTCTTCTTGAGTCAAGCAAGACTCCTCTGTCAGCACCAGCTACACCTCACCTGCCTGGAAACACTGTGCAGCAGTGGCAGCCATATGCCTGTATATCCCAAATCTAATTGGCTATTAGCTCTATCCTTGGAGGAATAACCCACGCCTCATGAAACAAACTTACATTCTCTACTGGTTAGGAGATGGTATAAGCCACAGTTAGACCCTGTCATATTTTACAGAAAAAACATAATGGATTAAAATACCATCGAAACATCTGGGTCTATATCAAAGTAACCTACCATAACAGTTAGTACTATTTAAATACCTATATATCTAATTGTTTGTGCTTCATTAGTAGGATTGAAAGGTTATTCCTGGACAAACCATCAGCCCATAAAAGGAAACAGCCAGAATTGACCAGAGTCCAAAAAGACAGCTCCAGATAAAGTAGACTGTTTTGCTTCTCATCCACCTGTGCCCCTTTTCTAAGCCTAGGGAAAAATCCGTGGAAGAAGGGGTGTGGTAGAATGAAAGGGCTGCGATTGGTGTGAATGGTAAAACTACAGGAATATAGTCTGGACACTTATTTGATCAACTTGATTGAACATACAACCCTCCCCCCAGCTGGATGGTGGGACACTTGGGCTGTGTGGGTTTGGGCACAACTGCTTGCAAATTGGTTTTACATGAAGAATGCTTGTACTTATAAATTATTACTTATTGTTAAAAAATGAAAAAAATAAAGAAGTAATCAAAACAAAAAAAGAGTTCTCCATGCTGCTTTCCATAGGGGCTGCATGAGATTGCATTCCCACCAGCAGTGAATGAGTGTTCCCCTTTCCCTGCATCCTTTACAGCATTTGGTATCATCCGTTTTCTTAATCATATCTAGTCTTACTTGGGTAACATGGAATCTTAAAGTGGTTTCATTTGCATTTCTTTAATTACTAATGATATTGAACACTTTTTTGAATGTTTCTCAACCATTTTTACTCTTCTCTTGAGAAGGTTCTGCTCAGATGTTTACTCCATCTTTTTATTGGGTCATTTGTTTTCTTGATTCTTTGTTTTTTTTTTTAATAATTTGTATATTCTGGATGTTAACCTCTGTAAGATGTGTCACTGGTGAAGATTTCCTCTAACTCTGTCGGTTTTCTCTTTGATTTTTTTTTCTTTTGCTGTGCAGAAGCTTTGTAGTTTAAGGAGGTCCCACTTGTTGATTGTTGATCACATTTTCCTGCACAAATCCTGTCTGATTTAGAAACTCTTTTCCTACATCTATATCTTGCAGGTTACTGCCAATGTCCTCTTCTAATGTTTTTAGAGTTTCAGGTCTCACATTGAGGTCTTTGATCCATTTGGAGTTGACTTTTGTACAACGTAAAATGTATAAGTTTAGTTTCATTCTTCTACAAGTGGTGATCCAGTTTTGCCAGCACCATTTGCTGAAGATGCTCTCTTTCCTCCATTGAATTTTCTTGGCCACTTTGTCAAATATCACGTGGCTGTAATTGCATGTACCCAAGTTTTGATCTTCAATTTTGTTCCATTGATCTATGGGTCTTTATTTATTTATTTTCGCCAGTACCATGCTGTTCTTATGATGATAGCCCTGTAATATAGTTTGAAATCTGGTACAGTAATTCCCCCTGCATTATTATTTTTGCTCAAGGTTGCTTTGGTAATCTAGGGTCTTTTGTTTTTCCATATGAATTTAGGGATTTTTTTCTAATTCTGTGAAGAAAGTCATGGGGATTTTGATGGGGACTGCATTGAATGTATATATTACTTTGGTTGGGATGGTATTTTGCCATAGTAATTCTTCTAATCCATGAGCATAGGAGGCCCTTCCATATTCTGGTATTCTCTTTAATCTCCTTCTTCAAGGATTTAAAATTTTCATTGGAGAGATATTTAGTGTCTTTGGTCAGTTTTGTTCTGAGATATTTTATTTTTTGGAGGTTATTATGAATGGGAGGGTGTCCCTATACTCTGTCTCCAATTGCTTGTTGGTGGCATAAAGAAAAGCTACTGATTTTTGTAGTAATTTTGTAACCTGCCACTTTACTGAAACTGTTAACGATTTCTATTAGTTTTCTAGTAGAATTTTTGGCTTCCCTTGTGTATACTATTGTGTCATCTACAGAAAGGTATTGTTTGACTTCCTCTTTACCAATTAGTACTCCTTTAATTTCCTTCTCCTGTCTTATTGCTCTAGCAAGAGTTTCAAGCACTATAATGAAAAGGAGTGGAGATAGGGGTAGCCTTGCTGGGTTCTTGACTTTAAGGGAAATGCTTCTAATTTTTCTCCATTTAGAAAGATGTTGCCAGTGGTTATATTGTATATAGCTTTAATTATGTTGAGGAATATTCCCTCCGGTATAATACCCTCTAGGACTTTAAACATGAAGGCATGTTGAATTTTACCAAAGGTGTTTTCCACATCACTTAAGATGACTGTGTGGTCTTTGTCTTTCTGTCTATTTATGGCATTTATTGATTTACATATGTTGAAACATCCCTGCATCTCTGGAATAAATCTTATTTGATCATGGTGGATGAGCTTTTTGATGTGTGCCTGTATGGTGTTTGCAAGTATTTTGTTAATAACTTTTGTGTCTATATTCATTAAGGATATTCATTAAGGGCTGTAGTTTTCTTTTGGGTTGTATCTTTGCCTGGTTTGGATATTAGAGTGATGCTTGCTTCATAGAAGGAATTTGGGTTATTTCCTTCTGCATCTATCCTTCTGAATACTTTGATTAATACTGGTTATAGCTCATCTTTAAATGTCTTATAGAATTCTGTCATAAATCCTTCTGGGCCTGAGCTTTTTTTAGTTGAGAGGTTTTGTATTACTGTTTCAATTTCTTCATATGTTATAGGTCTGTTTAAGCTGTCAGTCTCTCTTGGTTAAGCTTTGGTGATTTCCATGATTTCAGATATTCATATATTTCTCTTGGGCTTTCAAATTTAATAGAATATAAGTTTTTAAAGTACCCCCATATAATGCTCTGGATCTTTTCATTATCTGTTGTGATGTTTCCCATTTAACCTCTAATTTTGTTGATTTGGAGTTGCTCTTTTACTTTCTTTCTTTTAGTTAACTGGGTTAGGTCTGTCTGTCTTGTTTAACCTTTGTTGGACTCATTGATTCTTTGCATTGTTTTCCTTGCTTCTATTTCATTAATCTTTGCTCTGATTTTTGTCATTTCTCCTTGTCTAGTGGATTGGGGACTCATTTCTTGTTGTCTCTCGTGTGTTTTTAGGTGCAGTGTTAAGTCATTTTTTGTGTTCTTTCTTTTTTTTTAATGTATACATGTAGAGCTATAAAATTTCTTGTTAGGACTGCTTTTAGAGTGACTCATAGGTTTTATTGTGTTGTGTTGTTTTTTTCCTTGTAACTTGATGAATATTTTTATGTCTTTCTTAATTTCTCCTTTGACCCATTCACTATTCAGGAGTGTTTGTTTAATCTCCATGAGATGATGTAGGGCTTCTTCTGTTGTTCATATTAAGTTTTGTTGCAGTATGATCTGATAGATTGCATGAAATTATTTTAATTTTTTTGTATTTGTTAAGGTTTGTTCTGTGTTCCAGTATTTGTTCAGTTCTGAAGAATGTTCTAAGGGGTGCTGACTAAAAAGTATATACTTGGGTGTGGGTGAAATATTTTGTAGATGTCTGTTAGGTCTGTTTGGTGTATTATATTGTTCAGTTCTTTGTCTGGTTGACCATTCTAATGGGCACAGTGGGGTACTGAAATCCCTATTAGTGTGTTGGAATTAATCTGTGCCTTAAAGTATTGTACAATTGACTTTATGAAGTTCAGTACACCAGAGTATGGTTTATATATATCCATGATTTTGATATCTTCTTGGTTAATTGTTCTTTTGCTAAAAGTGCAGTGACCCGCTTCATCTCTTCTGATTAGTTTTAGTTTGAAGTATTTTTTCTGATATTAGAATAGATTGCTTCTTAGTACCATTTTATTGGAATATTTTTCCACCCTTTCATCTTAAGCTAGTGCCTGTCCTTGAAGTTGAGATGGGTTTCTTGTACACAACAAAAAGTTGGATTTAGTTTCTTAATTCATTCTACTAGCCTGTATCTCTTGATTTGGGAGTTCAGACTATTAATATTTAAAGTTATTATTGAGAGATGTATATTGTTTCCCATCATTTTAGTTTCTGTTTGCATTTTTAGTCTAGGTTTGAATTTCCACAATTATGCCTTCATTAAGTACTTTCTGTTGCTGCTTGGGTATAGTCATTCCTTTCTTCAGCTTTTTGTATTGCTTCAAGTATTTTCTGAAATGTTGGTTTCCTGGACATATATTGTTTCAGCTCATTTATAACATGAAAGATTTTTTTCTTCAACTGTAATAGTCATTTTTGCAAAAGCATTTGGGGTTGGCATTTACCGTCATTTAGAGCTGGGAATACTTTGGTCTTAGGTCTTCTGGCATTCATTGTTTACATTGAAAAGTCAGCTGTAATTTTGATGGGTTTTCCTTTATAGTTGTTTTCTCTTATAGATTTCATATTCATATTCTCTCTTTGTTTTGAGCATTTCCTGTTTTGTATTTTTTTACTATGTTCTAGCATGGGGAATTTCTAGTCCTGTCTATTTGGTGTTCTATGTGCTTGTTGTATTTGTTTTGTTTTGTTTTGTTTTGTCTTTTCGAGGGTCTCCCTGTAGCCCCAGCTGTCCTGGAACTCACTCTGTGGACCAGGCTGGCCTTGAACTCACAAAGATCTACCTGCCTCTGCCTCCCAAGTGCTAGGATTAAAGGCGTGCGCCACCATGCCAAGCTGCTTCTTGTATTTGTATAAGTATGTCTTTCCTCAATTTGACAAAATTTTCTTCTATAATCCTGTTGAAGATCTGATCAATTTCATTATCCTGAAATTCTACTCATTCTTACATACCTTTGATGTGTTATGGATTGGTATGATATTTTCAACGTGTCCCACATTTCCTGATCATTCTACTCCTTTTTTTTTTTAATTTTTCATAATCTTTACTTGAGTAAAGTTCTTCCATGTTATCTTCCAATCCTGATATTTTATTTTCTGCTTCATTCATTCTGTTACTGAGGCTTTCTCTCATCCTTTGACAATGGCTGGTCAAATGTTCCATTTCCTTTTGTATTTCAGCCTGAGTTTTCATCAGTATTTCCATATCTTTTGTGAATTCATTTCAAAGTTTTATCATTGTCTTCTTTTATTTTATCCCTATCTTCTTTTAGTTATTTGATTTGTTTCTTTGTGTGTTCTTTAAATTTCTTGAGTTATTTGATTATGTTTATGATACTTCTTTTTTTTTTTTTCCAAAGCCAAATTTTATTGACGCTCCGTGTGATACTTCTTTTAAGATCTGTGAACTGGGTTACATCTAGTCAGTCCTCAGCATAAGAGTCCTCTACAGGATAGATGGTATTTAGCAGAGACTTATTACTTGGGTTTTACATGTTACTGTTTTTTCATTGTGATTTTGGCATTCGGATTTCTTTGTTGTTTGTGTTTCTTCTAGGAGACTCAAGTGTTTCCTTTTTTAATTGAAGACTGACTGCTTGTTTTTTTCAGGAGCCTTTGTTGTCTTATTAGGTGTGAAAGAATGGATGATCTAGGCTTCAGATTTTCACTTTTGATTTTGTACTGGAGAGACCAGCTAGTCCTCCCCCAGCTAGTCTGGAGCATCTTCAGAAGCCCAGGACAGGTAACAATCAAGCCAGCTTTAACCCCTCACCACATGGTATATGCCTACCCATTCTCTGGAGCTGATTGTAATTGTCTGGATCTGGGTCTAGGGCCAGGAAAGCCTAGCCTGGATCA
Organism: Rhizomys pruinosus; assembly: GCA_009823505.1. Taxonomy (NCBI): domain Eukaryota; kingdom Metazoa; phylum Chordata; class Mammalia; order Rodentia; family Spalacidae; genus Rhizomys; species Rhizomys pruinosus. The sequence continues at coordinate 326,715 of VZQC01007054.1, read as the reverse complement.
GGGGGTGGGACACAAGGTGCTGCCTAGCTAATGGGTAAGGATTCGGGAATATATCCAGCAGCTCTCCTGCATGGGCCTCTGGCCTTCTGTCTCAGATGCTGAGTGGCAGCAATGTATTTTGTCAGTTGCATGAGCCACTGTAAACAAAGCCAAACACCCCTAGTCTCTAGTCTCCTCATACTTCTTTTCAGTAACTTTCCTCCTTCCCTACATGCATAGTTCTTCACTTCTATCATTCAGTATCATCATCATCATCACCTCTATCATCATCATCATCATCATCATCATCATTATTTTGGTGCTGGGGACCAAACTTGGGACCTTATTATCCATGCTAGACAAAGACTCTGACACTGAAATATATTCTTTCTCATTTCTATCAGATTTCACATTATATATAATGAAACTTTATGATAATGAGTCATATTATTAAATATGCAATTTTTGTGCATATTTATGTTACTTCTTTCATTCAACATAATGATTTTGTGATTCATCCAAGTTGTGGACAATGTGAACAATATGTTCTATTTACTTATGCTACTACAGTTTGTTTATGTTCTTGTTTATGGACATTTTGGTTTCTTCTAGATTTTTAATTTTTTTATTTATTATTTTTTATGTGTATGAGTGTACTGTCTGCATGTAGGTTAGTGCACCCATGTCATGCAATGCCACAGAAGTCAGAAGATGGCATCAGATTCCCTGGAACTGAAGATAGAGACAGTTCTCACCGTGTTATGGGTGCTGGGAATGGAACCTGAGTCCTCTGCAAGAGCAGTCAGTGCTCTTTCCAGCCTCTCTTCTAGCTTTTAACTGTCATAAATAAAGCTGTTATAAACATTAATGTACAAGCTTTTGTAAATATATGTTTCCTTTCTCTCAAAAAAATCCCTAAAAGAGGAATTGCTAGGCAATAGTTAAATACATTTTTACCTTTAGGAGAAATTATCATATCTTTTCTATGTTTTCCTTATTTGTCATTATTTTTTTCATTAGTGCTTTTATGACATAAAGATTAATGTGTCAGCAAAGGTTGTCCTAACACTAAAACTGAATGACCACTTACTATGCACTGAAAACTAGCATGCAGAGCAGAATACTGCATAAAGATGCTACATCTTCATCCCAGAAACTGGAATGTAGTACTTAGAGGGCAAAGAGGATTGTAAGCCAACATGTAAAATCAGTTGACCTTCAGATGGAGAGATTACACTATTCACAAGTCCTCAGAAGCAGAAGAGATTAGAAAAATCATGAGAAACAATTCCTCAAATGTTTCTTCCTTTGAAGATGGAGGAATATTCAAAAGAAAGTTAGGTGACTTAGAATACAAACTCCAGCTATAAAAAAAAAATAGGTGGTGCATGCCACTCAGAACAGGCAGTTCACCAGTGGCCAACCACCACTCCTAAAGGCCCCATGTACACCATGTGGAGCAGGCAGATCACCAGCTGATGGTCCTCACCTTTGAAATGACCCTTGCATAACAATCAGAGCAGGTGGTCATCCAGCAGTCTTCCCCAAACCCAGGTAGGCCCCATGGACCAACAATATCCAGCCACCACCTCCAGAGAGACCACCCATGCCAGGAGAAGCAGATGGACCACCAGCTGCCTGGTCCCCCACCCATGGAGAACTCTGGCTCTAAATCAGCACAGACTAGCTCCCAGAGGCTTGATAGAGCCCCCCTGAGGCAAGACTCAAACAGAAATGATTTGGCCTACAGCAGCTCCAGGTTAGAAAGGTAACAACTATCTAATACCTCCAGTACAAAACCAAAAGTGAAATCCTGAAGGCTAGACCATCCAGTCCTTCATAACTAATAAGAAGACAGTGGAGACAAGCTGAAACACACAATGCTCTGAGACCACCCAGCAATCTCACGCAGCCAAGCTGAACCAGGCAGCACTTCAAGAGTGCCTGGTGGAATGCCCAAGCCCAGACAGGCCCCCACAGGCAAGCTGAATAAAATGGAACATTGAGACCATCCTGTGGAGCAGCCTGGCCCTGTAGGCCCACACATTCATCCCAGAGACTCATATCACATGGTGTGAGGTTCAAGCTGACCTGATTGTTACCTGTCCTGAACCTCTTGAAAAGTTACAGACTAGAAGATTGAGAACAAGCTGCTCCCTCTAGTACAAAATCAAAAGTGAAAACCTGAAGCCAAGACAAGCCAGCTTTCCATAACTAAAAAGAAGCCAACAAAGATGCCTGAAGAAAACAAGCAAAGTCAGCCTTGAGCTTAACAAAGATACACTGGAGTTTTGTAAGAGAATGCAAACAACCACAGCTGGGCCAGGAAAGCAAGGGTGAAAGGGGCCAGCACCAGAAGCCTGGGGCTCAGGAACCAGGCAGGACTCCATGCCCCCACTCCCTCCTGTGTGATTGATGTAGGCTGAGTTGCCCTGCCACCCGCAGAGAGATGTCTAGGAGGCCAACACACAGGAGTGGTGCAGAGGAGCCAGTAAGCTGGGAGAGCTGCAGTGCAGACATCCACTGAGTGCAGTGTTAATGATTCTAGACTGCACAGCCAATGTAGAGGAACTGACTGGCAGGAAGCACAGTGAGTGACCAACCAATCCTCAATATTAACATGTGAAATTAGCACCAGGGTCAAAACAAAAAAATAAACCCACATGCCAAAGCCACAACGAAAACATAACAACATGGGAAAATCTCATAGTAAATCCACACCGAACTTGAACAGTACTATAGAAGATCCCTACGATGAAATCTCCCTGGAAGGAAACCAAGACATGGACCTTAGAAGAACAGTTGTAGACATATATATAGAAATCAAAGAATATAAAGAAAGAATCAGAGAAGTAAGGGGAGAAAATGAAAAACTTGGAAGGAACTAGAAGGGAAGAATGATAAACACTGGAAAGAACTAGAGGGAGAGAATGACTAGTGAGAGAGAGAATGACAAACTCTGGAAGGAAGTGGAAATGCTGAAAAGATCCCAGGCTTGAATGAAAAAAGAAACAGACCAGCGAAGCAAGGAGTTACAAGTAGAGAATGACAAGTTCCAAAAGGAAGTGGAAATACTAAAGAAATCACAGGAAGAAATGAAAAAGGAAATGGAACATTAATCTAATCAACAGGAAAGAATGGGAGAACGCCTCAGAAGCAGAATGGATGAAGCAGAAAATAAAATATCAAACCTGCAGGATAAGATGGAACAACTAAAATGCTCAAGTGAAGATTATGAAAAATTAAAAAAACACAAGAGTGGAATAACCAGGAAATGTGGGATACTATGAAAAGACCAAATCTCCACATCATAAGAACAGAGGAAGAAGAATCCCAAGATAATGGTATTGATCAGATGTTAAACAGGATAATAGAAGAAAATTTTCCCAAACTGAAAAAAGACCAACCTATACAAATACAAGAAGCACATAGAGCCAGATGTGGTGGTGCATGCCTTTAATCCTAGCACACAGGAGGCAGAGGAAGGCAGATCTTTGCGAGTTCAAGGCCAGCCTGGTCTACGGAACGAGTTCCAGGACAGTTGGGGCTACAGGGAGACCCTGTCTCAAAAAGGCAAAAAAAA
>VZQC01007054.1:252912-321616 GCA_009823505.1 Rhizomys pruinosus | reverse complement strand
AGTTCCTACCTTTAAAGGGAATGTTTCTGTCATTTCCCCATTTAGGATGATATTGGCTGTGGGTTTCCTGTATATGGCTTTGATTGCATTGAGGAATGATCCCTCCAATCCAATTCCTTCTAGGACTTTAAGCATGAAGGAATGCTGGATTTTGTCAAAGGCTTTTTCAGCATCAACTGAGATGATGTTGTGGTTTTTGTCTTTCAGTCCATTTATATGCTTGATGATATTTATTGATATTTGTATGTTGAACCATCCCTGCATCTCTAGTATGAATCCAACTTGGTCATGATGGATGATCTTCTTGATGTGAGTCTACATGCAATTTGCCAGTATCCTGTTTAGAATTTTGGCATCTGTGTTCATTAGGGAGATGGGTCTATAGTTCTCCTTTTTGGTTGCATCTTTGCCTGGTTTTGGTAGTAGAGTGATGATGGCTTCATAGAAGGAATTTTGGAGAATTCTCTCTGTATCTTTCTGAACAATTTGAGTAATAATAGTTGTAAGTCTTTTAGAAATGTTTTATAGAATTCTGTTGTGAAACCGTCTGGGCCTGGGCTGTTTTTAGTTGGGAGGTTTCTTATTACATCTTCAATTTCTTCATATTTTATGGGTCTGTTTAAGCTGTTGATCTCTTCTTGGTTGAGCTTTGGTGATTCCCAGGATTTCAGATATTCATCCATTTCTTCTAGGTTTTCAAACTTAGTAGAGTATAGGTTTCTTAAGTATTCCTATATGATTTTCTGGATCTTTTCATTGTCTCTTGTGATATTTACCTTTTCATCACAGATTGTATTGATTTGGACTTGTTCCTTCTTTCTTTTTGTTAACTGGACTAGAGGTCTGTCTGTCTTGTTTATTCTTTCAAAGAACCAATTTTTGGATTCATTGATTTTTGTATTATTTTCTTTGTTTAAATTTCATTGATTTCTGCCCTGATTTTTGCTATTTCTTCATTTCTGTTGTGGTAGACATATTTAAATAAATAAAAGAATATAAAGAACAAATCAGAGAACTAAGGGAAGAGAATTAAAAACTCAGGAAGGATCTAGAAGGAAAGAATGATGAACTTTAGAAAAAAACTAGAGAGAAAGAATGACAAACTTGGGCTGGAGAGATAGCCTAGCAGTTAAGAGCACCAATTGCTCTTTCAGAGGACCAGGGTTCAATCACCAGCGCCCACATGGTGGCTAAGAATCATCTCTAACTCCAATTCCAGGAGAACTCCAGTTCCAGGGGAATCTCAGACCCTCTTCTGAACTCCGCAGCATTGCATGACATGGGTGCACAGACCTGCATGCAGACAGTACATTCATACACATACAAAAATAAATAAAATTTAAAAAATAATAAAATAAAATAAAAGAACAAGAGGAAGAAAAACACAAACTGTGAAAAGAACTAGAGGAGGAGAATGACAAACTCCAGAAGGTAGTGGGAACCCTGAAAAGATGCCAGGCTGAAATGCAAGAAGAAAATAACCAGCGAAGCAAGGAGCTACAAGTAGAGAATGACAAGATCCAAAAAGAAGTTGACATACCAAAAAAAAAAAAAATCATAGGAAGAACTGCAAAAGGAAATTGACCATTCATCCAATCAACAGGAAATGATGGGAGAAAGCCTCAGAAGTACAATGGATGAAGCAGAAAATAAAATATAAGACCTGCAAGATAACACAGAATAACTAAAATGCTCAAGTGAAGATTATGAAAAACAAAAAACAAAACAAAAACAAAAAACAAAACAAAACAAAACAAAAAAAAACCCAAGAATGGAACAACCAGGAAATGGGGGATACTATGAAAAGACGGGAAATCTCTGCATCATAGAGCTAGAGGAAGGAGAAGAATCTCAAGACAATGGAATTGATCAGATCTTCAACAGGATAATAGAAGAAAATTTCCCCACACTGAAAAAAAACAAACCCATACAAATACAAGAAGCACATAGAACATCAAATAGCCAGGTATGGTGGTGCAAGCCTTTAATCCTAGTACTCAGGAGGCAGAGGCAGGTGATTTTTGTGAGTTCAAGTCCAGCCTGGTCTACAGAGTGAGTTTCCAGGAACGATGGAGCTACAGGGAGATCCTGTCCTCAAACAGACAAAAAAAAAAAAAAAAAAAAAAAAAAAAAAAAAAAAAAAAAAAAAAAAAAAAAACCACCAAATAGACAAGACCAGAAAAGAAATTCCCCATGCCATATCATAGTTAAAATGTTAGATGCTCAAAACAAAGACAAAACACTGAAATCCACAAGAGAAAAACAACAAATTACATATAAGGGGAAACACGTCAGAATTATAGCTCATTTCTCAATGAAAATGATGAAAGCAAGAAGAACATGGACAAAAGTATTTCCAGTGCTAAATGATTTTAGATGCCAACCCAGATTACTATACCCTGCAACAATGCCAATCATACTTGAAGGAGAAAGAAAATCTTTTATGACATAAACTAAAAGAAAGAACACAATTCAAAAAACTAACACTTCAGAAAATACTCAAAGCAATTCAAAGAACAGAGGAAAGGAGCAATTATCCCGAAGCAAACCAAGAGAGAAATTACCCAAAGCATCACAGAATAAATAAATACCTAAACCAAGAATGCAAACAAAATATAAGTTGAAAGAAAACAACACACATCTCTCAATAATATCCTTAAATATTAGTGGTCTAAACTCCTCAATCAAAAGACATGCACTGGGAGAATGGATTAGGAAACAGAATCCATCTATATGCTCCCTACAAGAAACACATTTCATACTAAAGGACAGACACCACCTTAGAGTAAAAGGATGGAAAAAAAATATTCCAAGCAAATGGTACCAAAAATCAAGCAGGAGTGGCTATTCTAATATCAGACAAAATATATATCAGAGTAAAGTCAATCAGAAGAGACAAAGAGGGCCATTACATCCTTATCAAAAGAACAATTAACCAGGAAGACTTCACAATCCTAAATGTTTATGCACCAAACTCCAGTGCACTGAACTATATAAACATAATTCTGCAGGTCCTCAAGACACAGATTAATCCCAGCCTACTAATAGTGGGAGACTTCAATACCCCACTGAGCCACTTGGATAGAACAACTGGACAAAAACAAACAGAGAGATACTGGAATTGAATCCAGCAAGGCTGCCCCCTATCCTTATCGCCACTCCTCTTCAATATAGTGCTTGAAATATTGCCTTATTGCTAAGGCAATAAGACAAGAAAGGGAAATTAAAGGACTACAAATTGGAAAAGAAGAAGTCAAAATATCCCTGTTTGCAGAAGATATGATAGTTTACCAAAAGGATGCTAAATAGTCCACCAGAAAATTCCTAGAAACAATTAAAAGTTTCAGTAAAGTGGCAGTATACAAAATTAACCTAGAAAAATCAGTAGCCTTTCTTTACATGAACAACAAGCAATGGAACAGAAATATAAGAAGAGCTCCCCAATTACAATAGCCTCAAAAAATACCTGGGAATAAACCTAACCAAAGACACCAAAGATATCTACAACAAAAATTTTAAACCCCTGAATAAGGAGATTGAAGGTAATATCAAAAGACTGAAAAATCCCCATGATCATGGGTTGAAAAAATTAATGTAGTAAAAATGTCCATTCTATACAAATTAATATACAGATTCAATGCAATCCCAGTTAAAATCCCCAAGAGCTTCTTCGCAGACTTGGGAAAAAAATCCTTAAATTCATATGGAAAGACAAAAGACCACAAATAGCTAAAGCAACCCTGAGGGAAAAATGCAATACGGGGGGGGGTCACCTTACCAGACTTCAAGTTGTACTACAGGGCTATAGTTGTAAAGATAGCCTGGTACTGGTACAAAAAGAGACCCATTGTCCAATGGAACAAAATTGAAGATCCAATCTTGAGCTCATGTAATTTCAGCCTCCTCATATTCAATAAAAGGGGCCAAAAAAGCTCATTGGAGGAAAGATAGCATTTTCAGCAAATGGTGCTAGCAAAACTGGATCACCATATGTAGAAAAACAAAAATAATCCCCTACCTCTCTCCCTGTACAAAAATCAACCCGATATGGATCAAAGACCTCAATGTGAAATATCAAACTCTGATGGTGATAGAAGTTGGTAGTAATCTACAACATATAGGCATAGGAAAAGACTTTCTAAATCAAACAGCAGCTATGCAGGAAATTAAAGGTCAACAGCTGACAAGTGGGGCCTCATCAAACTCTAAAGCTTCTGTACAGCAAAAGAAATAATCAAGGAAGTGAAGAGAAAACCCACAGAATGGGAGGAAATCTTCACCAGTGACACATTGGACAGAGCATTAACATCCACAATATATAAACTACTCAAAAAACAAAACACAAAAACACATGATCCAATCAAAAGATGGAGTAAAGAGATGAACAGAGACTTCACCAATGAGGAAGTAAATATGGCTGAGAAACATCTTAAAAAGTGTTCAACATCATGAATCATTAAAGAAATGCAAATTAAAACCTCTCTAAGATATCATCTCACTCTGATAAGACTGGCTAGGATCAAGAAAACAAAAGACACCAAATGCTAGACAGGTTTTGGGGAAAGGGCAACACTCATCCACTGCTGGTGGGATTGTAAACTTTTACAACCATTATGGAAAGCAGTGCAGAGAACTCATAAAAGACTCAAAATGAGCCTACCACCTGATCCAGCCATACCACTCCTGGGTATATACTGACAAGATGCATCCTACCACAAAGATACATGCACAGCTATGTTTGTTGCAGCTCTTTTCACAATAGTGAAGAGTTGGAACCAATCCAAATGACCCTGAACCTATGAGTGGATAACAAAAATGTGGTACACATACACAATGGAATTCTATGCAGTCATAAAGAAAGATGACATCATGAAATTTTCAGGTAAATGGATGGAACTGAAAGCCATTATGCTAAAATGAAGTAACACAGTCTCCCCCAAAACAAATGGGGAATATTGTCCCTCGTTTGAGGATGCTAGTACCGAATCTCCTAATTGAAAGGAAAGCTGAGCAACATTATTGTTATATTTTTTTCTGTCTGAAAGCAACTGTGATGTTATAATGTGAATCTTATAACAAACCCTAGAATTAACTTACCACCTACTTTCAGACATGGTAATTAATGTATATGGGTGGAAAGCATATATTCATATGTTAGAGCAATATAAATTTAAAAGGAAAAACATCTGAACTCCTGGACATATATCAGAGATAACATACAGTTTATTCCTGGAGGACATAATTCTGGTACATATATGACCTGTACATAGCATACTTTGGAACAGTACAGTTGGGAAGAAACCACAGCAGCATGAGGACTGGGTCCAGGAATGGACTGCTGTGGTTGAATTCTGCCTAGGACAATAAACCTTTGCAGAGAAAAACTTTGGAGAGACTGAGAGAAAGATGCAGGACATGGGGGGTGGGCAGGGAAAGGGGAATAAGCCTAAATTGAACTGAAAATGATGTTTGAATACACAAAACATCAATAAATGTATTATATTTAAAAAAGAGAGAATGAAAACAGCAAAACAAAACCAAATACAAAAAGCACAAGGAAAAAACAATAACATGTGAAAACCAAATAAAATATCGCCATTAAATTCTACCAGTCCTATAAAAGACTCCTACAATGAGAACTCCCTGGAGTTAACCTAGGACATAGGTCTTAAAAGAACTATCATAGACATACTCAAAGAAATCAAAGAATATAAGGAGCACACAGACAAATGAATCATCTAACTACAAGTAGAGAACGATAAACTGAAAGAACACACAGACAAACAAAGTAAAGAACTAGTAAGGAGAGAATGACAAACTGCACAAGGAAGTGGAAATACTAAAGAAATCTCAGGCTGAAAATAAAGAGAAAATGGAAAAATGAATCAAAGAACTAGAAGGAGAGAATGATAAACTCTGGAAGGAAGTGGAAATAGTAAAGGAATCTCAGGCTGAAAAGAAAAAGGAAATAAAGCCCTCAACCAGTAAACAGGAAAGGACAAGAGAAAGTCTGAGTAACAGATTGGATGAAGCAGAAAGTGGAATATCAAGACTGGAAGATATCAACATGGAAGAATGGGAATGCTCAAAGTTTATGAGAAATTTAAAAAAATGCAAAAGTGGAATAATCAGAAAATTTGGGACACCATGAAAAGATCAAACCACCTTACCATAGATATAGAGGAAGGCAAAGAATCCCAGGATAACAGTATGGACCAGATTTTCAAGCCAATTATAGAAGAGCATTTCCCCAAATTGAAAAAAAGACATACCCATACAAATACAAGAAGTGCATAGAACACCAACACCAAATAGACATGACCAAAACATGACCAAAAAAAGAAATTCTCCACACCATCATCATAGTAAAAACACTAGCTGCTCAAAACAAAGACAATACTGAAAGCCACAAGAAACAAAGCAAGTTTAATGTATTAGTCACTTTTCTGTTGCTGTGATAAAACCACCATGAGCAAGGGAACTTATAAAAGGAAGAGTTTATTTGAGCTTACGATTGACAGTTCCAGGGAATCAGAGTCCATTGTGGCGGGAAGCATGGTGGCTGGGGCTGGAGCAGCAAGCCGAGGGTCAAATCTCGAAATGAGCACAGGAAGCAGAGAGAGGGAGAGGCTGGAAAAGGTATGTGCACCCGTGTTGTGCAATGCCTCGGAGGTCAGAAGAGGGTCTCGGATTCCCCTGGAACTGGAGTTCTCCTGGAATTGGAGTTACAGATGGTTCTTAGCCTCCATGTGGTTGCTGGGGATAGAACCCAGGTCCTCTGCAAGAGCAGTTGGTGCTCTTAACCACTAGGCTATCTCTCCAGCCCCTACAGCTGACTTTTCAATGTGAAAGATGAAAGCCAGAAGAGCGTGGGTCAAAGAATCCCCAGTTCTAAATGACCATAGATGCCAACCCAGGTTACTTTAACCAGAAAAAATGTCAATTATAGTTGAAGGAGAAAGAAAGATCATTCATGACATAAACAAAATGAAAGAATACATGTCCAGAAATTCAACCCTTCAGAAAATACTTGAGGCAATTCAAAGAAGAGAGGAAAGGAGTGACTGCCCCCAAGTGTCAAGAGAAATTATTTAATGAAGGTAAATCTGCAGAAATACAAACCTAGACCAAGAATCCAAACAGAAACTACATTGTTGGGAAGCAATATAAATCTCTCAAAAATAACCTTAAATATTAATGGTCTAAAATTGCCAATCAGAGACAAAGACTAGGAGAATGGATTAAGAAATCAAATCCAACTTTGTCTTATCTTTAAGAAACCTATCTTACCTTCAAGGAAGGGACCATATTAAAGCGAAAGTATGGAAAAAATAGTCCAAGCAAATTTTACCAAAAAGCAAGCAGGAGTTGCTATTCTAATATCATACAAAATAGACTTCAAAGTAAAATTAATTAGAAGACATGAAAAGGGTCAGTACATTCTTATAAAAGGAACAATTAACCATGAAGATTTCACAATCAGGAATATACATGCACCAAACTCTGGTGCACTGAAATTCATAAGCAAAATTCTCCAGGACTTCAAGGCACAGATTAATACCATCATACTAATTGTGGGGGACTTTAATACCCCAGTGAGTCCATTGGACAGGTCAACTGGATAAAAGAATAAACAGAGAGACATCCAAACTGAACAATATGATACACCAAATGGACCTAAGAGACATCTACTGAATATTCCATCCAAAAAACAAAGAATATACTTTCTAATCAGTACACCATGGAACAGTCTCCAAAACTGACCACATACTGGGACATAGAACAAGCATCAATAAATACAATAAAGAATTAAATAAATAAATCCAGAAACAATTCCATGCATTCTATCAGACTACAGTGCTATAAAGCTTAATATCAATACCAGAAGAAGCCGTACAAGAACTTGTGGAGACTAAACAGCAGACTTGTGATAATGAGAGGGATGAGGGAGAAATTAAAAAAAAAAGTATTCCTGGAATCTAGCATGCCTCCATGTTTAAAGTACTAGAGGGAATTGGACTGGAAGGATCATTCCTCAACATAAAGTCATATACAATAAATCCACAGCAAATATTATTCTAAATGGGGAAAAATTAGAAGCATTCCCTTAAAGTCAGGAACCTGGCAGAGCTGCCCCTTATCTCCACTTCTTTTCAGTATAGTGCTTGAAATGCTTCCTAGAGCAATAAGACAAGAAAATGAAATTAAAGAAGTACTAACTTGAAAAGAGAAGGTCAAACTATCCCTTTTTTGCAGATGATATGATAGTTTACCTAAGGGATGCTAAAAAATTCCACCAGAAAACTCTTAGAAATAATAATTTCAGAAAAGTGGTTAATTAAAAAATTAACCTAGAAAAATAAGTAGCCTTTCTTTATACCAATAACAATTGGAGAAAGAGTACAAGGAGACTTTTGCATTTATAGTAGCCTCAAAAAACAAACCTGACCAAAGACCCTAAAGATCTCTACAATGAAAATGTTAAACCATAGAAGAAGGAGATTAAAGAAAGACACCAGAAGATGGAAGGACCTCCCATGCTCATAGATTGGAAAAATTCGGCCGAGAACCGTCTGAGACTCCAATTCCAGGAGAACTCCAGTTCCAGGGGAGTCTGGCACCCTCTTCTGATCTCCACGGCATTGCACGACACGGGTGCACAAACTTGCATGCAGACAGTACATTCATACACATACATAAATAAATAAAATTAATTAAAAAAATTAAGAAAAATTCTTATAGTAAAAATGACCATCCTACCTGTTCTAGTTTGTCTTCCATTGCTGTGACAAAACACTCTGACCGACACCAACTTGGGGAGGAAAGGGTTTATTCAGCTTACATCTCCTGGGTTACAGTTCATCACTTAGGGAGCCCAAGGCAGGAGCTCAGGGCAGGAAACTGGAGGCAGGAACTGAAGCACAAGCCATGGAGGAATGCTGTTTACTGGCTTGCTCCTCTGGCTCATGCCCAGCCCGCCTTCTTATACCGTACACAACAACCTGCCCAGGGTGGCACCACTCATTGTGGGCTGGGCCCTCCCACACTGCTCGACCATCAAGACAACACCCCACAGATGTGGCCACAGGCCAATCCAATGGAGCCAATTACCCAATTGAGGCTCCCTCAACCCAAGTGTGTCAAGTTGACACTAAAGCTATCCAGTACACTACCCAAAATAATATACAGATTCCATGCAATCCCAATTAAAATCTGCATGACTTTTTCACATTACTTAGAAAAATACATGTGTGGTGGCTCATGCCTTTAATCCTAGCACTAGAGAGGTAGAGGCAGTTGGATCTTTGTGAGTTCAAGGCCAGCCTGGTCTGTAGAGTGAGTTCCAGGACAGCTGGGGCTACAGGGAGACCCTGTCTCAAAAAGACCAAAAAAAAAAAAAAATCCTTAAATTCATATGGAAAAACAAAAGACCCTGGATACCTAAAGCAACCCTTAGCAAAAAGACCAATGCAGGTGAATTACTATACCAGACTTCAAATTATATTACAGGGTTATAGTCATAAAAAGAGACTGGTACTGGCAAAAACCAGCCCCGAAGATCAAAGGAACAAAACTGAACGTCCAAACCTGAGCACATGCAATTTTAACCACCTCATATTTGACAAAGGAACCAAGAAGAGTCAATGAAGGAAAGACAGCATCTTCAGCAAATGGTGCTGGCAAAACTGGATCACCACTTGTAGAAGGATGAAGCTGAACAGTCACCTTTCACTATGCACAAAATAAACTCCAAATGTATCAAAAACCTCAATGTGAAACCAGAAACTCTCAAAATGATAAAATAAAACATTGGCAGATATCTACAACACATGGGCATAGGAAAAGACTTTCTAAATCAGACAACAGTTGCACAGGAAATAAAGACAGGGACCTTATCAAACTCAAAAGCTTCTGTACAGCAAAATAAACTATCAAAGAAGTGAAGAGAAAACCTACAGAGCGGGAGTAAACCTTCACCAGTGATACATCTGTCAGAGGTTTAACATACAGTTATAAATTACTCAACAAAAGGAGCAAGAAAACAAATGACCCAATCAAAAGATGGAGTCAAGAGCTGAACAAAGACTTCACAAAAGAAGTAAAGATTGGTGCTGGAGAGATAGCCTAGTGGTTAAGAGCACCAAGTGCTCTTGCAGAGGACCCTGGTTCAATCCCCAGCACCCACAATTCCAGGAGAACTCCAGTTCCAGGGGAATCTGAGACCCTCTTCTGACCTCCGTGGCATTGCACGACACGGGTGCACAAACCTACATTCGGACAGTACATTCATACACATATAAAAATAAATAAAATTAAAAAAGAAAATATTTTAAAAAAAGAAGTAAAGATGGCTGAGAAACATCTTTAAAGTGTTCAAAGCTGTTAGTAATTACAGAAATGCAAATTAAATCACTTTAAGATTTAATCTTACCCTGTTAAGACAGGCTGTGATCAGGAAAACAAATGATACCAAATGCTGGAGAGGTGGTGTGGAAAGGGAAACACTCATTCTATGTTGGTGGGAATGCAAACTCCTGTAACCCCAATGGAAAGAAGTGTAGAGAACTCTTAAAAGACTGAAAATCTGAAAATGAACCTACCACTTGACCCAGTCATAACACTCTTGGGGTATTCCTACCATGTTTATTGCAGCTAACTTCAGAATAGCAAAGAGCTGGAAACTGCCCAAGTGTCCCTCAGCTGATGATGAGTAAACAAAACGTGGTACATTCACACAATAGAGTTCTGTGCAGTGGTAAAGAAAGACTACATCATGAAATTTGCCAGTAAATGGATGGAACTAGGAATTGTTATGCTAAGTGAAGTAACACAGTCCCAGAAATACAAATGGCATATGGTGTCCCTTATTTGTGGATCCTAGCACAGCACCAAATCCTTATTTTTAAGGCAAACTGAGTATTTTTTTCTTTTTTAGATAATATAATACCTGTTGCCACTACAAAAAAAGAGTATATTAAAACATACATCAACTTGATATGTAACTTAGGAATGTAAAGCAATATTTCTTTTTACTTGCATGCAACTCTACTGTGAAAAAGTGAATCCCAAAACATGTTTTGGGCTTTACCTATAGTTTATTTTTCAGATGTCGTAATTTGGGTATATGTGTTGAGTCTATACATGCATACTTTGGAGCAATACATAATTAAAGGGAACAACAACAAGAAAAAGAACTGACTGAAATGGTAAACTTCTGCATCAAAAAGTTTAAGAGAAGACTGAGAAAAAGATGTAAGACATGTATGGCAGAATTCAAGAGCTGCAGAGGGGTGAGGGGCATGGAAGGGGAAACGAGTCTAAATTTTATTAAGAAATCTATGAAATGTGCAAAAGTTCAATAAAAAGAAAAAGAAAATAAAACATGGATATACCTCTGCAGTATGCTGAGTCCTTTGGGTATTTGTCAAGAATTGATATAACCAAAGCATAAGGTAGATGGATTTTTAGTCCTCCACACTGCTTTCCATAGTGTTTGCAGGGTTTGCAATCCCACCAGCAGTGAATGAGTATTCCCCTTTCCCTACAACCTCTCCACCATTTGGTATCATTTGTTCTCTTGATCTAAATAGTCTGAATAGAGTAAGATGGAATCTTAAAGTGGTTTTGATTTGCATTTCCCTAATTACATTTCCTTGTAAACTAAGTTTTTATATTTATTTATTATTTTTATAGCTGGGTAAGGTTTTTTTTTAATTTTATTTATTTTTTTGCATGTGTATGAATGTACTGTCTGCATGTAGGTTTGTGCACTCGTGTCATGCAATGCCGCAGAGGTCAGAAGAGGGTCTCGGATTCCCCTTGAACTGGAGTTCTCCTGGAATTGGAGTTTCAGACGGTTCTCAGCCTCCATGTGGGTGCTGGGGATCGAACCCGGATCCTCTGCAAGAGCAGTCGGTGCTCTTAACGGCTAGGCTATCTCTCCAGCCCCTAGCTGGGTAAAGTTTTATAGCTCTATTTAAGGAAGAGACTCTAGATAGGCTGAGCAGACACCACTGGATGAGCTTTTACCTAGGGACTTGATAGGCCTTAGTACACATGACAGAATTTGTAAAATTCAACGAGTGGTGGGTACAGTGAGGAATGAGGAAGGAGGAAGGGATGTAAAGAAGATGAAGATGTTTTGTTTGAAATAAACAAAAATTCAAGTAAAATATTCTAAGCCTAGGGAACAATCTGTGGAAGAGGGGGCGTGGTAGAATGTAAGGGCTGCGATTGGGGTGAGTGGTGAAACTACAGCAATATAGACTGGACACTTATTTGATCAACTTGATTGTACTTACAAGCCCCTCCAGCTGGATGGTGGAGCCTTGGGCCGTGTGGGTTTGGGTACAACTGCTGGCAAATTGGTTTTACATGAAGGATGCTTGTACTCAAAACTTATTACTTATTGTTAAAAAAGAAATAAATGAAAGTAAATGTAAAATAAAATAAAACATACATAACAACAACAAGGGAATGCATTTCCCCCTACAGTTCCTAGAGCTTCCTGTGTGGGCAGTCCTGCACACCCTGACTTTTACCTAAGGTCAAAGGAACTGCAGTATGACAAATGTGAGTTCCTAAGTCATTGAACGTGGAGATGAATAAGAACAGCAAGAGGAAACTGAGGCAGGGACAATGATGTGAACTGAATCCCTGCTGTCTCTTGTGTCTGGATTGCTCATAATCACTATTTTCAGTCTACCTTTTACTTCAATTGAATTTATTTTGTGTGTCTACTGGTAAGAATGATATAACTGTGGCCTTTTTGCAGGTGCACTAGGTGGATTTAGCACTCTAACTTGACAGTTCTTTTGGAACATATTGAAGACACCATCTCAGCTCTTCCTGCTTTCCAAAGTTGCTGTGGTGATATCAGCTGTCAATGTAATAGTTTTCCTTTTGGCTGCTTTTGGGATTTTCCTATCTGTGTTTGAAATTCTTCAGTTTCTCTATGATGTTACCAAGTGTATGTTTTTAGAAATATATCCTACATGGGAATTTAAGAAATTATGGAATCTTCATATAGCATTGGTGCTTGTGATCGACACAAGAAATGTCTCAAACATCTCAGCCTCTCTCAGTCCTTTGAATATTGCCTCTTTCCTTTCCTCCCTCCCTCCCTCTCTCATTCTCCCTCCCTCCCTCCCTCCCTCCCTCCCTCCTTCCGGGCCTTCTCTCCCACCACTTCCTTATTTCCAGCTTTTACATTTTTCTCAGGCTAAAATCGCAATTGCTTATTCACTGAAACTGCTCAGATGATCACATTTATTCTCATATTTATAGTCTCACTTTCTTTTTTCTGTCTGCCTTATCTTAGTTTGAAAGACTTTTCCCCACAACTTACCTTTGAAACAGCCTTTTGTGACTTGGTATTATAAGGAAATCAGTTATACTAGGGCTTCATTTTTTGAATATCAAAACCTGAATTTCTCTCAAGCTGTCATTTCACTTTCAGGTTTCAAAGACCTCATTTGGAAATCATTCAATGAACATTGACTTCTGCTGTACTATTTTCACCTTGCAATAAAAATCACTGTTGAGGCAACACATATTTCTGCAAGAATAGTTTCAATGTTGTACATAAATAAAAGCCCAAGAAGAGGAGGCAAATGGAAGGTTTACAGATTCGATACTGGAATTTTTCAAGTCGCAGCTTGATTCTTTCATTAGGTACATGAACAAGTATTCCTTGTGTTCCAAACTATGTCCAAGTGCCAGACACAAAGCTCAGCTAGCTATTATTTCTAATTTAATAGGGTTCATCAATCTTAGAGGGTGATACCAGGCTAATTAATAAAGCAGAATATATTGATGTTCCCCTGTTGCAAATGAGAACTCAAATTAACGAGTGCAGTGATTGTGTCTGAATTTTTGTTTCATAGGAAATCTATATCTGCATCCATATTTATTTGCAGTGTACAGATATTTTGTGTGAGCCTTTGTAATGATTGAACTCTAGATACAAATTATGTGAGTACAGATGACAACACAGACAGTTCAACTCAATGTGATTTTGCCAGGTTGTATTATTCTTCTCAGCCTCTGAGTCTTCATTTGTATAAAGAGGAAATAATGCTACATTCTTTAAAGAGTTGATAGAGGGCCAAGAGAACGAAAGCATCTGAAGCATCTGACATGTGATTAGTGTACAACTGCCACAAGCATGTGATAATGAGCTATGTAAATGAAGCTATCTGCCACTGGTCATGCTCTCTGCCTTCTGGTGCTGTTCCTCTCTGTAGCAAAGTCCGTCTGTCGGGGGAGAATGCATAAGCTGCTTCTCAGGGGCTGGTGGACTAGATCTGGGTGGCAAGCATACACATTTGATCTTACAGCCATTGACACAGACAGGGCCTAGTACTTTTTAACAGTTTTTGCCTTTATTGTGAAAACATTCTCTTTGGATGAAAAGTTACACATTAGCCACCTACATGTTCCATATTTGACCTCTTCTGTCTTCTACCCAAGCATATAGTAAAATGCACAATGTCTATTTGCACTCTGTGGTAAGACTGTTTCTTAACTTTGATGTTTATAATGGCATACCTAATATTAGCACTGTGTCACTCCATCCTGCTCTTTTCTTATTCTACCCCTTCGAGTATGATTTTATTTCTGCTTTCTTGTATGTTTTCAATGACTCTGATGGTTGAAGAAATTGACTTACCCTTTTGATTTGAAATATTATGAATTGATATTGGTCAAAGAATTATCTTGAAAATAGAAGTAGCGTTAGATGAATACGGTGAGAGCAGAGGCACGTTGTTGCTAGAGTCAGTGACAAACTGAACATCTTTGCTATCCTGGTGAGGTTGAAATTTAAAGAGTAGGAAATGGATGTTGTTATAAATGCCTTTATTCATTATTTAAAATTACCATGTTTTGTTTGAGTCAAGAACCAGAAGGTTTCAACCCATGACAATCATTGCTTTAGGACCCTGAGATAGAGTTACAATATGATCATTCTTTTGTAATTATGGTATTGACAAACTTCAACAAAGAGCTGAAAGAGGACTGAAGCCAGGAATGAATCTGAAAAGGGATTTCTACATCTTTATTTAAGCTTCCTCTTTATTATTATTAATCAACAGAGATCAGTTCATTGTAATTATGACTAATTATTGTTATAATTCTTTATAATAGAGGGTGAGACAGGAATTAAACACAGTATTAAGATAAGCAGCAGATGATAAATACTTAAATGTTTCATCTGCTGCCCAGAAAGGTGAGTGGTTGCTAAGTAATGTGTAAAGTTAAAGTTAGAAAAATTGGTCTAGACAATCAGAAACCACAGGAACAAACAGCATTGTCTTCAACTTTGACTAATAAATAATGGGTCTGCCATTTGTTGTATGGCATGTATCTGTGGTTTTTAAAAATTGTTTTCCATTCATGTAACTTTATTTATGTCCATTTTAAATATTAGAGAAAGTTCTCTATTTGGTGTTATTGATCTTACAGAATAATTTTAGGTTCCGTCTCAAATGTCACCTTTACAGTGAAACACACATCATTAATTTGTTGAGAGCCTGATGTACGGCCACAGTAAATCTAATCAAATTTGATCTTAAGCATATCCTGTGTATTCCCAAGTTCTGCCAAGGAAAGGGCACTCAACTGGCTTTGTCTGTGCTATTTTGTGCTGCTTTACATTAGGACTGTTGTCACAATTTAGTTTGCCTGCAACCCAACACAGATTTGCCAGCAGTGAATTCTTGGGTAATGTTCTCAAGAACTCTGCTGGACTATTGGAAAAAGAAACATTAGAAAGAGATGGTAGCATTAGAATGAGAGGGTAGATAAGGATCAAGGCCTTCACTATTCCTACCAAGAGCTGCGGAGCTAGAGCAGACCTCTGGATTTGCCTAAGCTTCCATTGTGACAGTGAGCCATTTGGCACTCACTATTATGGCTTGAAAATGAGACCTGCTTGGGGTGACTTGGCTCTTTTCAGGAAAGGACAATCACAAGATTGCTGCAAGTAATTGCTATGTGCTGTCAACATCCCTAGCAAGCAGCAGCAGAGGAAGGAGAACGTAAGCAAGGGGAACAATGTGGTAATGTGCGCACAGCAATTATGGGGTCTCTATTGCTTATTTTTTGTAGCTCAACTGTTTTCAGCTTCCAACTCTATTGTGTTCTACTATAATAAATGAAGGTATCCACTTCATTTGTGTTTTTTATTTTTCACTGTGTCTCAGCTACAGAACTTTCAGTCTTCTCTAAGTCTCCAAATACCATGGATATTGAACTCAATGAAAAATCACCTGGTAAATACTAATGTCCAGATCCTGAAGGTGGTGGCACACACATACTTGTAATCTCACTTGGAAAGCTGAGATAAAATGACCACGGTGAGAGGCCATTCTGATCTGTGTAGTAAGGCCTTGTATGAATAAATAAAACAAATATTATGTTCAGAATATTGTGGCAATTTATTGAAGCTTCTTCTCTGCCAAAGTTAGAGGTTTCAATAGCTTGAGGTAGTAAATATGTCCACAGAAGGATTTCCAGCAGGACATATAGTTTCTGCTTTCGTTTCTAGTTTAGCAGAAGGGGGAATCTTTTTTTTAGCAGACTCTCTTTTTTCCAAGTCTAAAATATTGGAAGGAAAATGCACCATACATATTCACTCACTTTTTGAGCCAGATCCTTAGGGACTCAGATAAGAGAAGAAAATACTAGTTATATAACAGGGAAATGACCTGCTTTTCTAATATGTTTAAATGTTGCCCTTGTTACTTGCTTGTTTTCTGTTCTCTTACCTCTAGTTATTAAAATACATAAACAGCAGCCAAGAGGGTTTCCGTGAATAATGACAGCTGGCCAAATGTCATCTAGGAAGAACTACATCACCTACTTGCCTCTTTATTAAGCACTTCTACAGGATAAGTGATCTGGGTTTATCTCCACACCATCTTTATTTACAATGTAAAGGCTATTCTACTTTTTAAGGAAGCTAGACTCTAGTGGGATAAAATGGGCTTCCTAATGCAGGTAGAATTTAAATATGAGTTCTTACCACTTGAGGGTCCGTTGTGGTCTGAAGTCTGACTTCAGACCCTTACTCTCAGTGGTCCTCTTGGGTCTAAATCATCAGCCCTGTAGGTGGAGGCAGAAAATGCCACCCTTTAATCCACACAACCCTTTTGGAAACTGACTTTGCAAACACTTTGAAAATGTTTCTTTGAGATGATTTATTGAATAAAGAATACATACTTTACTCTTAAAATATATTTCATTTTTTTAATTTAATTTTTATTGATGCTTTGTGCATTTCATACATCATTTTCCAATTCAGATCAGGCATATTTCCCTTTCTCTTCCCCCCACCCCCACCCCATCCCAGATCATGTATTCTGCCATAACTGTCCTGTATCTTTCAGTTTTTTTTTTTCCATTCTTTAGTTATAAGTGATAATCCATGAGTACAAGCATCCTTCGTGCAAAACCAATCTGCAGACTGTTGTGCCCAAATCCCCACAGTCCCACCATCCAGTGGGGGGTGACAGGTTGCTTGTTCAATCAAGTTGATCAAATGAGTGTCCAGACTACATCGCTGTAGTTTCACCATTCACCCCAATCGCAGCCCTTACATTCTACCACGCCCCCTCTTCCGCAGGTTGTTCCCTAGGCTTAGAAAAGGGGCACAGGTGGATGAGAGGTAAAACAGTCCACTCTCTCTGGAGCTGTTGACTTGGACTCTGGTCAATTCTGGCTGTTTCCTTTCATGGGCTGACAGTTTGTCCAGGAATAACCTTTCGATCCTACTAATGAAGAACAAGCAATTAGATATATAGGTATTTAAGCAGCACTAATAGTTATGGTAGGTTACTTTAGCATAGACACATGTTTGGATATGTTTGTACGGGGGTAAAAATACTTATTCTCAAGCTGGGCGTGGTGGCGCCACGCCTTTAATCCTAGCACTTGGGGCAGGCGCAGGTGTATCTTTGTGAGTTCTAGGCCAGCCTGGGTCTCACAGGGTGGTTCCCGGCGCTGGGTCCCGGGCGCACCCTGCCCTTGACCCGCCCCAAGCCCCCACCCCCTATCTCTCTCTCTCTCGCTCTATTCTCTCTCTTTTTTTTTCTTTATGCCAGTTTGGCTTTTTTTTTTTTTCAGAAAAAGAAAATGTCAGGAGAGATTAGATATTTAATAGTTATTGGGAGAAACACTTACAAAGGATTAAGACTGGAGAAGGGCGAAGAGGTGGGCATCGGGCTTTGAGGGTAGAGAGGGAAAGGCAGGTTTGGAAGGAGGAGCTTCAGGCAGCAGTGCTACTAAAAAGGCCCCTTGAGGCTGATTGGAATCCTAGAGCAAGTCTGTTGAGAAGAGGTGAACTGCACTGCAGCACTGGTTCCTGTTGTGCTCTGGTGATGGGGCCTATGTGATCTACACATGGTGTCTCAGCACTGCTCAATGATGGGGTCACGGCCTCAGCACTAGACACTATAGCAGAGTCAAAGTGACTATAAACAGAGAATGTGTGGATATTGGAAGAGACCTGGGTGCACCTCCAAGTTGACCATGCCTCCATCCCATCTACACATGTATTTATGTATTTTTCTTACTCTTCCACTTAAAATTTTAATGGCTTTGTTCAAAGTAGTATCTATCATCTATCTATCTATCATCTATCTATCTTTCTATCACATATCACCTACCTATCATTCATCTATCTATCTTTCTATCACATATCACCTACCTATCATTCATCTATCTATCTTTCTATCACATATCACCTACCTATCATTCATCTATCTATCTTTCTATCACATATCACCTACCTATCATTCATCTATCTATCTTTCTATCACATATCACCTACCTATCATTCATCTATCTATCTTTCTATCACATATCACCTACCTATCATTCATCTATCTATCTTTCTATCACATATCACCTACCTATCATTCATCTATCTATCTATCACCTATCTAATGTATCCATCTATATCTAATAGGTCCTAAAGATTTGGGGTATATGTATGTATGTGTGCATTCATGTGGGTACACTTGTGTTCGGGTTGGGATGGTAAATGTGTAGCATGGGGTAGCCAGGGTTTAACCTCCAGTGTCATTTTCAGAAGCTATTGACCTTCATTGTTGACACCAGGTCTCTCTGGCCAGGAGCTCACAGAACTGTCTAAAGTAGATGGCCAGAGTGCCCTGGGATCGTCCACCTCCACATCCTCAGCACTCGAATTACAAGTGTGCTCCCCCTGACCTGGCTATTTCTACATGGGTACTGGGAGCTTACATAGCAACCCCTTTATGGACTGAGCCATCATCTCTCCAGGCCTACACATGTTTTTGAAAGGATTTTCTATCATAAAACGCTTTTCTCAGAGGACTAAGAATATACGATTTCATGAAATCATTTGTTTTCATCTTCCTTTATACAGAATACCCACAGCAGGTAACACATATTATGAATATTCCATTTCTCTTTACAGTTGATCACATTTAGTTGGCTTGTGAGATAGAGGTTAACCATTTTAGTACAAAGATAACACATCCATCTTTCCTTCAGTTTTTGCTTTGTTTTAGGATTCTACCTCCTGTCATTATGACTAGCACTTCCGTTTTTCAATGTCTACTTAATTCTCATAAAATCTTGTGATTGGAAAGAACTAAATATTCAAAAAATTTTAAAGATCTCCTGTTTCTTGGAGCTGGAGAGATAGCTCAGCAGTTAAGAGCACTGACTGCTCTTGCAGAGGATCAGGGTTTGATTCCCATAATCCACAGGGCGGCTAAGAACCATCTGTAACTCCAGTTCCAGGGGAATTCAACACGACACCTTCTTCTGACCTCCGAAGCATTGCATGACATGGGTGCATCTGCTTACATGCAGACAGTACACTCATACACACAAAATAATAAATAAATAATTTTAAAAAGTTTGGGTCTCTTACAAATGGGGAAATATTATTGTGGGTAGCTGCTAGCTAGTACTTAACACTGAAATTCTGAGCATATTTATTCAATGGCTAATGAGACAAAGGTATACAAATGGAAAGTCAAATATCACTCAGAAACATTTTTGTGTCATTTGTAACTAATTTTCTAAGATATGTGTTCCTAAGAAGCAGAACTTATGACATGCTTCATATTGCAATGTTTTATTTGGATGATGCTTTTAGGAGAAACCTCAAAAGAAGTGAGGAAATTACATTAGGGCATGAGAAAGGCAGGGTGAAAATATGATTTCAGGTTCTCTCTAGCCTTTGCTTGATCCTCAGGAGCTTTGATGCATAGATTTTGCACTGTGAGGTCTGCCAGAACTGTGTATCAAAAGCCACTCAAGAATCTCAGCAGAACACATAAGTTGCAGAACAGGTAAATCTCAAGTGATTGAGTTTTGATCAAGTGTTCTCTGAGCAATTGATATGATTTTTGGAAGACTCACATAAGTCCACACAAAGGGAGAGCCCTGGTCATGAGCACCTCCTACCTACTCTGACCCTCACCCCAATCACTAGTGTTGGGCTGCCTCAGAGCCCACAACCAGTAGAATCTTCCAGATGATGTTGTAAATGTGATGGAGGCAAAATAGTGGACTGGTTGTTGCCAGAAGACATCTTCTCAAGGTGTTTGTCTTAAGAGGAATGCAATCAGAGAGTGTTCCTTCCCAGAGGTTGGCAGCTATTTGATGGTGAACACCTTGGTCTGCCAGACACATCAGCCTTTTCCTTATCCACTGTGCCTCTTCATTAGCCACCATGCATTGAGTTTCCCAGGCTTCTAATATGAAAAAAAAAATTATCTCTTTTAATCAGCCACTCACAGTTATGGTGTAAACTCATTATTTTATTTTATCATACCCATGTTTGAATACTTTGTACACAGTCACACATGTGACTACACATGTGCTAGCACACACGCATATACAAGTACATATGTACGCACACATGAGAATAGGCACACAAGAACACACATGCACAGCCCTGGGTAGGATCGGATCATTGTATCTACCTTCATTTCAACCATGAAATTGATTGTCAAATTGCTACAAAGGATCCCAGTACGTTACAAACAAGAATCTTAAGAGATTAAGTTAGTTGAAGAACTATTTTTAGAATCATTATGTTTCCTGGAAGCCATGTAAATCCATGACATTTTTTGCATTTGCTTTTCTCTGCCACCAAAGTAAGATGACAAAAAGCCAGAGGGCTGGTGCACTCTGATCAAAGTTTCCATTTCACATGGGGAGAGCGAAAAACTCAATGACTTTGGTCTCATGTTGAAAGGGAGGGGTCTTAGATAACAAGGAGACATAGATCACAGCCCCAGCTTTTTGCTCCATTCTTTTCACATTTGGAATTTAAAAGGTTATGAAGAATCTTTATTAAATTATTTTATCCAGGAAACTTCCATTTCAATTCTCCTAAATGCTATATTCAGGCTCCCACTATCCTCAGGAGCTTTTTAAAGTAGGAAAAGAAGACTGACTTTAGGACCAAGTCAGTGGTGACATAAATTGATCTATTATCCACCCCCCAAGGAAACTCCTACTGGGCTCCCAGCTCCTAAGTGTCTCATTTGTACCTGAAAACAAGAAGTGTCATTTTTCCCTATTCAGGATGTCACCAGCCCAATTTTCCTTCGCTAAGGATCACAGCTATTAGTCTCTGAAGGTGCTGGCACCGGAGGACCAGTCCATAGTGATTAAAATGCCTGCACACTGTGAGGACCCATGCCTCTCATCACTTCTCATCTCCGGCTGTTTCCTGGTCTCACCCTCCTTCTGTCTCTCATTATGATCCATTATTACCATTTTGGGGTCTGCATTAGTCATGTGTATCTGGGAAAAATGAAAACCTTAGCAAAATGTATTTCTACAGAGGCGCACCACTAGTAAGGACATAGAAACAGCTACCCAAGCCCATTTGTGTATTCAGTTTCACAAATACATTTCAAATTCCTTTTGTTCCCATTCAAATTCTCTCCACACCTTTCTCTCTCTCTCTCTCTCTCTCTCTCTCTCTCTCTCTCATCTCTTTCTCTCTCTCTGTCTCTTTCTCTCTTTCTGAAACACACACACACAAACACACACACACACACACACACACACACACACACACACACACAGGGGCAGAGAGAGAATCCCTTGCATGAGATTCACATTTAAAATAACTTAAAAGAAAAGGCATAATAATATAAAATTAAAAATCATAGGAATAGAAAATAAAATCTCTCTTGGTAGCTCCAGTAGCTGACCAAGCTGGAAAAAAAATATCTAAATGATATGAATTTAAGACACATAATGTTAATAATTAAGAATTTTCAGTACACATGCCTAAAGATTTTAGCTGAGCACAAGTAACAGATATTAATTGATAAATACATGAAATTTAAGAAAATCCCATCCTTCATTTTTCACAGGTGAAAATGCACATTACTGCACTTTAAAATGGCTGCTGCCCGAGTCATGGGAGCCGTGACACCAGAGGGGAGAATTTATGTGGAAGCCAGAGTGGAAGTTCAGTTTTGAGAACTTCTTCCTACTCCTGCTTCCCACGTGGCCCTGAAATGCCCACAGAAAAAGCAGCCAGGGCACTTGGTCTACAAGCCATTAATCCATTGTTCATACACAGAGCCTCCATTAATTCATTGTTTATATGCAGGACTTAATAACTAACAGTGGGGTTAACAGAAACAAAAAGCTGGATGAAGGCAGGCATGGTGGAATTCTGGAAACGGAACATGATGGATGCCCCTGTCTAAAGAAGGTGCTTCTGTTCCCAGTACCTGGGAGGTAGCAGCCAGAGGTAAAACCGGAGCCAGACACTGTGTTCTTCTGCCAGTCATCCCCACACTGTAGGGAACTGTCTCCACTTCACAAACAGAGCACAGAATAACATCTGCTGCCTTTTTCTTTTGCTCATCACTTGTAGCAATTTAGAAATCAAATATTAAAATATGAAAATCACATGGTTTCCTAATGCATTTACCTCATGTCGAGGATTGCAATAATCAGGACTAATCAGAGCTCATCCGTTTCTCCAATCTATCGTTCCGTCTCAGCTGTCCCATTTCTGCCCCAACTCTAAATCTAAACCACATGCACATGTGTGTATACTTGCATGTGCACGCATGCACACACACACACACACACATTTTTACCTTGAATACAGTAAATAACTATCATCAACCATGTCTATAGAGTAGTGCTGTCATTAAGGGACACAATATGCATTGTATTTTTTTCAGCTAGCAGCATTTATGTGAGGAAAAATTGGCTGAATATTTCTAAAGCCCAGAAATTATTTTTTTAAATGAGATTACTGAAACAGAATCACAGAAAAGTAGAAGGCTGCACACGTGATTAGCATTAACTACAGTTCCTGCAAAGGAGGGCTGGAGTGGACCCCTGGAAGGAACTGTCCTCAAAGTGCTGTTTTTTGTTTCTTCATAATCAAACTGTCCTGACCATCTGTCTGCTTCTTGTTGGTGCTACACTTGAAGACTATTATCTACCTCATTAGAAGCAAATAAACTCTCTTAGTTAAGAAAAGGACTACCTAAGCTCTTCATTGCTATTAGATGGTACTTGGGTACCTTGGTTTATGCTTTTCAACTTTATTTACATCATTTTAGCTTTGACTCTGATTTTTATGCACTCTGTCCCCACACATAGGACAACTAACTGTGATCGAGGAAAACAAACAATAAAAGGAATCTGAGGGACATTGTGGAGATGTTGATAAGCACTCTCAGCTGGACTGGGAACGTCAGAGAAGCACCACTGTGTTTACCCACTGGTGTGGTTAAACCTGTGGAAATGATAGTTCTGGGTAGTGATTCATTTACTCATTTATTCCTTTGGCAATGTGCCAATCACATTCGCGTGGCAGACATGAAACCAATTAGACACAGCTACCCTCGTGGAACTTACAATTTAACGGTGGAAGTATAATTGAAAAGTATGACAAATACACATGAAACTAGAAACATGACAGGGGCTATAAAGTAAGAGAGAGAGAGAGAGAGAGAGAGAGAGAGAGAGAGAGAGAGAATTTAATAAAAGTGATTAAGTTCTTATCAGGGAAGACATAGCTAGGGAAGATAGGCCTTGCACAGGAAGATGGATTGGGAGTGAACTACAGTAAGAAGACAGAAACTTTCAGAGGGTCCTGTGACCAACAGGGAAACAGAGCTGTAAAGGAGCCTAAAGAAAAAGATGGGATTGGAATGGAATAAAGTGTGGGTACGGTGAAACCTGAGTGATGAGAAGCCATGTCTATAGTCTTGGCAAGCCGGAAAGGGAGGAGCAAGGGTCAGAAAGCAAAGGGGAGCGGAGGATGCCCTGCTGGGGTGTGACCAAGGGGAGATCAAAGGATTCTGCCATGGAGGATATAGATAGGTTCAGCTCTACTGGGCTCTCACTCCATTACAGTATTGGAAGAGTTTTAGGAAACAGGAAAACTGGCTCTGATGTTACCTAAGGGAAAAGGCTGGATGCAAAATTTAAATATCATTGGCGATTGCTATGACACAGATTTCAGTAGCTGGACAGTCATGAAAGCCAGATATGTGCTTACAAAAGAAAGTTTCTGAGTATAGTCTTCCCTAACTATATGCATTTATTCAGCAAAATTGTATTAAGTTATTCAAAAGAATAACGTGCTATGCTAGACACAAGAAAGAAATGCCATATGACTGTTGCCTGGGGCTTAGCAGCCAAAAAAGCATTCAGGGACTCTTAACATATGGGATCAAGGCCTTTTACCCATTATTAAATATTTTATGTTAGCTTTTTTAATATAGCTAATTTGCCTGAACTCAGTCAAGTAAGCAGGCCAAGAATGAGATGTGATGTGAACTCAAGGAAGCTAGTGCCGGAACCACAGTCTATATGCAGTGCTGGATAGAAGGCAGTAAGGGGCCAGTGGAACAGATGAGTCACTTACCTGAATGAAAATGGCTCAAACAGAAGAACTGGTGTGAAGCTTATGAGGAATTATGAGGGCAAGACCTAAAGCTGGCAGGGTGGAGGAAAGACAGAAGGCATTCGAGGTAAGCAAACAGACTGGAAGCTTGGTGAGTAAAAGAGTTATGATCCAAAGCTTAGCAAAGCCTTCAACACATAGCCCTGGGATGAAGTAGATTTGGTCCTAAATACCAGGAGCATCACAAATTAGCAGTATAGTACAGCTATTCGGAAGGCTGAGGCAGGAGGTTTGAAAGTTGTGTCTGAGCTCACAGTCCACCTGCCCAGATTTCCTCAACTTTATCTGAGAATTCAGATACACAGCAAAAAATATTTTAAGATCCAGAATTCAAAAAGGATTACTACAAAATAGTGTCTTCACGACATGCTAGGACCACTGTACTTGGAATTCATACCAGCTGTGGTTTCCTACACAAGATCAGACCAAGATCAAGCCCGTCAGTAGACCACTACCTAGAGAGAAGCCCACATCAGGCCGCACCACGAGTAGGAGCTATGGACAGCTGATGGCTGTTTGAGGAGAGAGTAAGTTTTCTTCAAGGGTTTGGCTATTTGTAATGGCTTCATACCATGTACATATATGTAGCACTAATTTTGGACTCAGTGGGTTATTTAAAAGGAAGTGAGGGACTGGAGAGATGATTCAGATTTTAAGAATACTGGCTGCTCTTGAAGAGGACCCAGGTTCAATTCCCAGCACCCACAAGGTGGCTAACAACTGTCCATAACTCCAGTTAGGAGATTTGATGCCCACTTCTGATCTCCATACTCACTACATGACACAGGTCTACTTACATACATGCAAATACACTTACACAGATAAAATAAGTAAAAAAGAAAATGGTTTAAAAAGAAAAAGAGAGCCAGGCATAGTACAGCACACCTTTAATTCCAACATTTGAGAGCAGAGGCAGGCAGATCGCCATGAGATTTTGGCTAGAATGTTCCACCAAAGACCCCAAAAAGGAGAAGAAGAAGAAGAAGAAGAAGAAGAAGAAGAAGAAGAAGAAGAAGAAGAAGAAGAAGAAGAAGAAGAAGAAGAAGGAAGAAGAAGAAGAAGAAGAAGAAGACGAAAGAAAACGAGCAGCCTCAAATCCGCCGAGCATACTGAGAGGCTGTCGATATTAGTACTCTTTCTGGTTCGGTCGACTATTCTTCGTTAATTCTACACACCCCGTTCATCTCAAATGATAAATAAAATTTAAAAACAAAAGAGATTTAAAAATACCCTCTTCACAAGATGGAGCCTCTACCTGCCACTGTTATCAGGACCAAAACCTGTGTTTAGACTTGTCCCAATACACGGGGGGGGGGGACCTCATACTAGTATTCTGCTAAATAGACACAGTATTAAACGACTTTTGACTTATTTTTATACCCATAGAATAATGCATCTCTCAGTTCTCATCAAAGAAGTTTCTTAAGTAGCAGATGGCAGTTAAACACAGGCCCAATGGTTGCTCAGGGTCCCAAACACAAGGATCTCATAGTTGTTTGGGGGTGCCATTTTGATTAGTAAGGTTACATAATACTCTCCTCCCAGGCTCAAGGATCATAGCAGAGGTCTTTAAGAGACAAAGATCTTTGTTGAATACAAAGTAACTCTGTTGTCTGAACCCCACAGGAGAGTTGATGTATGAACACACAGGTCTTGTTATTACAAGATCTGTGCAAACCTGGAATATAGAAAGGTCCAGAATGGATGCAGGGGTGAGAAAGAGGGCTATGACCACCAATGGAGACAGTTGGCTGTGCCATCGTTGTTGGTTATTTAGATCCCTTACAGATCTGAGGTTGGACATGACTAATTTTTCTCCCTTTAGCATTCCATAG
Source organism: Rhizomys pruinosus (assembly GCA_009823505.1). Classification (NCBI taxonomy): domain Eukaryota; kingdom Metazoa; phylum Chordata; class Mammalia; order Rodentia; family Spalacidae; genus Rhizomys; species Rhizomys pruinosus. The sequence goes on along the minus strand of VZQC01007054.1, from coordinate 294,820 downwards.
TGTCGTGTCTAGAATGATGAGAGCATGTCTTCTAGGAAGAGGCTTCCAGGTCACTTCCAGATCCATTGTTCCACATTCTGTGTCCAAAGTATGTTCTGATGTCACCAGCATAGGGTTATGTAACTTCCAAATATCTGGGAGAACAAGCAAAGTCTGTGGCAGGTATCTTTGTTAGCTGTGTGAAGGTCTTTGGACTACCATAGCCAATAATTTAAGGGAGGTTTCTTCTGCTGCTAGCGACTGTCTTTCTTGTTACTATAGCATTTAATATAGGTATATATATAAATGTATACTAATAATCTTACTTTAGTTTATAGATATCTAGTAATATATACTTAATATATATAGTCATATATATCTCTCTAACGAATAATAGAGAGGTGCTCATGTGTGATATTGTGTATGTTGTCAGGGGATTTTGAGTTAAACACTTACCTCTGGCCTTGCAAACCACCAGTTCTATTTGATTTATCTCTCCTCTCTCCCCAGCTAATCTCCTGCCCACCTTTCTGCTTAAAGTACCTACCTATTCCCTTGATGATGCCTGGCTCCTCTTATTCTCCCTCTCTGAAGTTCTTTTTTCTCCTTTGCCCCCGTGTTTTCTTGTATGTCCTCCCCTCCTCCCTTCCTACTAAAATAACCCCAACTCCCTGTCTCCCAGATGGCAACATCCACCTCTCTCAGGCTCTTTCTTTCCCTTTGCTTCCGTGGTTCCTTTACATTTTCCTGACTCCTGTGGTTACTTCAGGATATATACTCACATATACAAGGGAATGGTGCTAAGATCCACAAATGAGGGAGAACATATTTTGCTTGTTTGTCTGAGTCTGTGTGACTTCACGTAGCATAACACTTTCTAGTTCCATCTATTTACCTGAAGATGACTTGATTTTGTCTTTCTTTACCACTGAGTACCATCGCATAAATGTCCACATCTTCGTTATCCATTTGTCATTTGAAGGACATTTATGGTTTGTCCATTTATTAGCTGTTGTGAAGAAAGCAGCAAGACACATGGATGTTCAAGTATCTCCACAGTTGGACGAGTCCTTTGGGTATATGCCAAGGAGTAGTATAACTGGATCATATGGAAGGTACATTTTAAGTTTTCCAATAGTTCTCCACACTATTTTCCATAGTGGTTGCACAAGTTTTCAATCCCACTAGGTGTGGATGAGCTTTCCCCTTCTCCACATTCCTGCCATCATTTGGTGTCTTTTGTTCTCTTGATCTTAGCCAGTGCTTTTTCTTTTTTGAAGTTTCTATAAGAATTTAATATAAATTTTACAATAAGTTTACAATGTAAACTATACATTATTGCAATATTTCAATAACAGGGATTATACTGAAATTATTCTATAAAGCTATCAATAAATTTTTCATTAAATATTATTCCAAAATATGCATACATACACTCCACAAAATTCTGAAAATAAACTACAGGTTGATTCCTAAACACATTTAGAGATTTGCATTTTAACAGTAAATTTGCATGCAAGTATAAAGTCATGTAACTTTACATTCTTTTTTTAGAATATGACTACATATCCTCCATCTATATATGGTTATTACAGTGTGTGAGTATAAGTGGTAGGACAGTTCTAGAGCCCATTTATAGATTCACATTGTAATAGCACAGTTTCTTTCAGATACAATAAGATATAAAAATAAAGTTGCTCAGTTTGCCTGTCAACTGGGGTTTTTGTGTTAGCATACACAAATGAGGGAAACCTTTGACCTTTTTTTTTTTTTTCCTCTGGGACTGTGTTACTTCATTTAGTATAATTGCTTCGAGTTCCATCCATTTGCCAGCAAAGCTCATGATGCCATCTTTCTTTACTGCTACATAGTAATTCATTGTGTAGATGTGCCACATTTTTGTTATCCATTCATCAGTTGAGGAGCATTTGGGTTGGTTCCAGGTCTTTGCTATTGTGAAGAGTGCTGCAATAAACATAGCTGTGCATGTATCTTTGTGGTAGGATGTGTCTTGTGGGTATATACCCAGGAGTGGTATGGCTGGGTCAGGTGGTAAGCTCATTTTGAGTTTTTTAAGGGTTCTCCACACTGCTTCCCACCAGTAGTGGATGAGTGTTCTCCTTTCCCCACAACCTCTCCAGCATTTGATGTCTTTTGTTTTCTTGATCTTGGCTAGTCTTATTGGAGTGAGATGATACTTTAGTGTGGTTTTCATTTGCATTTCCTTAATTATTAATGATGTTGAACACTTTTGAAGATGTTTCTCAGCCATCTTTACTTCCTTACTGGTGAAGTCTCTGTTCAGCTCTTTACTCCATCTTTTGAGTAGGTCATTTGTTTACTTCTTTGTTTTTTAAGTAGCTTATATATTCTAGATGTTAATGCTTTGTCTGATGTATCAGTGGTGAAGGCTTCATCCCACTCTGTGGGTTTTCTCTTCACTTCCTTTATTGTTTCTTTAGCTGTACAAAAGCTTTTGAGTTTGATGAGGTCCCACTTGTCAGCTGTTGTCCCTATTTCCTGTGCAGCTGCTGTTTACAATCATCTTCATTTGCAGTTCCCTAATTAAGAATGTTAAACACTTTTAAAGGTGTTTCCTAGTCATTTCTTCATTTAAAAACTCTCAGGTCAGGTCCTCAGACCATCTTATAATTCGATCATTTATTTTCTTCTTTCTTTGTTCTTTGAGTTCTTTGTATATTGTGCATATTAATACTCTGTCAGACGTGTAGGGAGCAAAGATTTAGTCTTCACTTACTTGGTTGTTTCTTTTGTTATACAGAAGGTTTTTAGTTTAATGAGGTCTCACTTGTTGATTCTTGTCCTAAATGCCAGAGTGACTGATGTCTTAATTGGAAAATCTTTTCCCAAACTTTTATACTACAGGTACTGCCTATGTTTTCTTGTAACCGTTTTAGTGTCAGGTTTTATATAGACATCCTTAATCCATTTGGAATTGACCTTTGTGCAGGGTGAAAGATATGGGTCTAATTTCATTCCTCTCCAGGAGGGAGTCCAGTTTTGCTAGCACCATTTCTTGAAGGTGCTGTCTTTCCTCCATTGTATGCTCTTGGCACTTTTGTCAAATACCAGGCTGCTGAAATTACATGCACCATTGTCTGGGTCTTCTATTATATTCCATTGATCTACATGTCTAGTTTTGTGCTAGTACCTTGGTGTATTTATGACTATGGCTCTGTAATATAGTTTGAGATCTAGTATGGAGATTCCACCCTGCATTTCTCTTTTTGCTCAAGATTGCTTTGGATACCAAAGCATCTGTGGGTCTATTCAAATTATGCCTATATAAACAACACATATGTATCAAAATTATGACCTCTGGGAATAAACTGTATGTTAATTGCTTAATATGTTTTGGGGTTCTCATTTTTCCCTTTAATTTTATATCACTCTAGAATATGAATACATATCTTCCACCCATATATGGTAATTACACTGTGTGAATATTAGTGGTAGGTCAATTCTAGAGCCCATTAAGAGATTCACATTTTAACAGCACAGTTGCTGTCAGACACAATGGAATATAATAATAAAGTTGCTCAGCTTGTCTGACAACTGGGGATTTGGTGTTAGCATCCACAAATTAGGGAAACAATTTGTCTTTTTCTTTTTCTGGGGCTGTGTTACTTCACTTAGCATAATGGCTTTGAGTTCCATCCATTTACCTGCAAAGTTCATGATGTCATCTTTCTTTACCGCTGCATAGAACTCCATTGTGTAGATGTACCACATTTTTGTTATCCAGTCATCAGTTGAGGGGCATTTGGGTTGGCTCCAGCATCTTGCTATTGTGAAGAGAGCTGCAATAAACATAGCTGTGCATGTATCTTTTAGGTAGGATGTGTCTTGTGGGTATATACCTAGGAGTGATATGGCTGGGTCAGGTGGTAGGCTCATTTTGAGTCTTTGTATTGTTTTCCATACTGCTTTCCACATTGGTTGTATGAGTTTACATTCCCACTAGTAGTGGATGAGTGTTCCCCTTTCCCCACAACCTCTCCAGCATTTGGTGTTTTTTTGTTTTTTTTTTTTCTTTGTTTGTTTTCTTGTTCTTGGCCACTCTTATTGGAGTGAGATGTTACCTTAGAGTGGTTTTAATTTGCATTTCCTTAATTATTAATGATGGTGAACACTTTTTTAAGATGTTTCTCAGTCATCTTTACTTCCTTACTAGTGAAGTCTCTGTTCAGCTCTTTACTCTGTCTTTTGAGTAGGTCATTTATTTTCCTACTTCTTTTTTTTTAAGTAGTCTGTAAATTCTGGATGTTAATGCTCTGTCAGATGTATCAGTGGTGAAGATTTCCTCCCACTCTGTGGGTTTTCTCTTCACTTAGCTGATTGTTCTTTTAGCTGTACAGAAGCTTTTGAGTTTGATGAGGTCCCACTTGTCAGCTGTTGTCCTTATTTTCTGTTCAGCTGCTATTTGACTTAGAAAGTCTTTTCCTATGCCTATGTATTGTAGGTTGCTGCCAACTTTTTCTTCTATTACCTTCAGGGTTTTGGGTTTCAGGCTGAAATTTTGATCCACTTGGAGTTTATTTTTGTACAGGGTGAGATGTAGGGATTTAATTTTGTTCTTCTATAAATGATGATCCAGTTTTGCTAACACCATTTACTGAAGATGCTATCTTTCCTCCATTGAGCTTTTTTAGCCCCTTTGTCAAATATGAGGTGGCTGAAGTTATATGAGTTCAAATTTGGATCTACAGTTTTGTTCCATTCGTCAATGGGTCTGTTTTTGTGCCAGAACCAGGCTGTCTTTATGACTATAACCCTGTAATATAGCTTGAAATCTGGTAAAGTAATCCCCTCTGTATTGGACTTTTTACTCAGGGTTGCTTTAGCTATTCAGGGTTTTTTTGTTTTTCCATATGAATTTAAGGATTTTTTTTCCCAAGTATGTGAAAAAGCTCATGGAAATTTTGTTTGGGATTGCATTGAACCTGTATATTAATTTGGGTAGAATGGACATTTATACTTTATTAATTTTTCTAATCCATGAGCATGGGAGGTCTTTCCATCTTTGATATCATTTTCAATCTCCTTCTTCAGAGTTTTAAAATTTTTGTTGTAGAGGTCTTTGCTGTCTTTGATTAGGTTTAATCCCAAGTATTTTATTATTATTTTTAAGGGTATTGTAATTGGGGAGGTCTCCTTATATTCCTTCTCCAGTTGCTTATTGTTGGTGTAAAGAAAGGCTATTGGTTTTTCTAGGTGTATTTTGTATTCCTCCAATTTACTGAAACTTTTAATCATTTCTAGGAGTTTTCTGGTGGAGTTTTTAGTATTCCTTAGGTAAACTATCATATCACCAGCAAAAAGGGATAGTTTTACTTCCTCTTTTCTGATTAGTACTCCTTTAATTTCACTTTCTCGGATTACTGACCTATCAAACATTTCAAGCACTATTTTGAAGAGGAGTGGCTATAGTGGGCAGCCTTGCTGTGTTCCTGCCTTTAAGGGGAATGCTTCCAACTTTTCTCTATTTAGGATGATGTTGGCTGTGGGTTTCCTGTATATGGCTTTGATTACATTGAGGAATGATCCCTCCAGTCCAATTCCCTCTAGGACTTTAAGCATGAAAGGATGCTGGTTTTGCTAAAGACTTTTTCTGCATTGATTGAGATGATCATGAGTTTTTGTCTTTCGGTCCATTTATGTTTTTATGATATTTATTGATTTACATATATTAAACTATCCCTGAATCTCTAGTATGAATACAAATTGGTCACGATGGATCTTTTTGATGTGGGTCTGTATGCGATTTGCAAGTATTTTGTTGAGAATTATTGCATGTGTGTTCATTAATGAGGTGGGTCTATAGTTTTCTGTCTTGTTTCTGTCTTTGCCTGGTTTTGCTATTAGAGTGATGCTGGCTTCATAGAAGGAATTTGGGATATTTCCCTCTGTTTGTATCTTTCTGAAGTTTGAGTAGTAATGGTTCTAAGGCCTCTTTAAATCTTTTAAGGAATTCTGTTGTGAAACAATCTGGGCTTGGGTTTTTTTTTAGATCGGAGTTTTTTTAGTACATCTTCAATTTCCTCAAGTATTATGAGTCCTTTAAGCTATAGATCTCTTCTTGGTTAAGCTTTGGTGAATCCCAGGATTTCAGATATTCATCCATTTCTCTTAGGTTTTCAAATTTAGTACAGAATAAGTTTTTGAAGTATTTTCGTTAAGATTATCTGGATCTTTTCTTTATCTGTTGAGATGTTTCCCCTTTCATCATGAATGCTATTGATTTGGACTTGCTCTTTCTTTCTTTTGGATAACTGGGCTAGAGGTCTGTCTATTTTGTTTATCTTTTCAAAGAACCAGCTTTTGGATTCATTGATTTCTGCTCTTATTTTTGTTATTTCTTCCTGTCTGTTGGGTTTAGGGTTCATTTGTTTTTGTCTCTCAAGTGTTTTTGTCTGTAGTGTTAGATCATTTATTTGTTCTCTTTCTGTTTTTCTGCTGTGGGCGATTAGGGCTGTATACTTCCCTCTTAGGACTGATTTTAATGTATCCCACAGGTTTTGTTGTGTTGTATTGTCATTTTTGTTTACTTCCAGGAATGCTTTTATTTCATTCTTTATTTATTCCCTGACTCACTTGTTCGAGATTTTTTGTTTAGTCTCCATGTGTTCTTGTAGTTAGTAGGGCTTATCCTGGTGTTAATATTGAGCATCATTGCACTGTGGCCTGATAGAATGCATGAAATAATTTCAATCCTTTTGTATTTGTTGAGATTTCTTTTGTTTTCCAGTCTGTGGTTGATTTTGGAGAATGTTCTGTGGGGTGCTGAATAGAAAGTATATTCTCTGTTGTTTGGGTGGAATATTCTGTAGACATCTGTGAGGTCAATTTGGTGTGTTATAATTTTCAGTTCCGATGTTGCTCTGTTTATTTTTTGTCCAGTTGACCTATCCAAGAGGCTCACTGGGGTATTGAATTCTCCCACTACTAGTGTGCTGGGATTAATCTGTGTCTTGAGGTTCTGAAGGATTGTGTTTATAAAATTTGGTGTACCAGAGTTTGGTGCATAAATATTTATGATTGTTAAATATTCCTGGTTAAGTGTTCCTTTGATAAGGATATAATGGCCCTCTTTGTCTTTTCTGATTAATTATACTCTGAGGCCTATTTTGTTTGATATTAGAATAGCAACTCCTGCTTAGTTTTTAGTATTTTTATTCCATTTGCTTGGAATATTTTTTCCATCCTTTCACTCTAAGGTGGTGTCTGTTCTTGCATGTGAGATGGGTTTCTTGTAGACAGCATATACATGGATTCTGTTTCCTAATCCATTTACCCAGTCTATGTCTTTTGATTGGAGAGTTTAGACCATTAATATTTAAGGTTATTATTGAGAGATGTGTGTTGTTTCCTTTCAACTTATTTTCTGTTTGCATTCTTGGTCTAGGTATTTATTTATTTTGTGATGCTTTTGGTAATTTCTCTCTTGGGTTGCTTGGGGATAATTGCTCCGTTCCTCTGTTCTTTTAATTGCTTTGGGTATTTTCTGAAGTGTTGGTTTTTTGACATGTGGTCTTTCATTTTGTTTATGTCATAAAAGATTTTTCTTTCTCCTTCAACTATAATTGACATTGTTGCTGGTTATAATAATCTGGATTGGCATCTAAAATCATTTAGCACTGGGAATACTTTGGTCCATGTTCTTGCTTTCATTGTTGTTGAGAAATCAGCTGTAATTCTGGTGGGTTTCCCCTTATATGTAACTTATTTTTCTCTTGTGACTTTCAGTATTTTGTCTTTGTTTTGAGCATCTAGTGTTTTAACTATGATATGGCATGGGGAACTTATTTTCTGGTCTTGTCTGTTTGGTGTTCTATGTGCTTCTTGTATTTGTATGGGTTTGGATTTTTTCGGTTTGGGGAAATTTTCTTCTATCATTCTGTTGAAGAGATGATCAATACCATTGTCTTGTTGTCTTGGGATTCTTCTCTATCCCTATGATGGTGAGGTTTGGTCTTTTCATAGTGTCCCACATTTCCTGGTTGTTCCACTCTTGGGATTTTTAAAATTTTCATAATCTTTACTTGAAGTTTCTAGCTGTACCGTGTTGTCCTGTAGGTCTGATACTCTTTTTTCTGCTTCATCCATTCTGCTTCTGAGGCTTTTTCCCATCCTTTCCTGTTGTTTGGATGAATGTTTAATATCTTTTTACATTTCATCCTGTGATTTCTTCAGTATTTCCACTTCCTTTTGGAGCTTTTTCATTCTCTTCTTGTAACTCCTTGCTTCTTTGACTACTTTTTTTTTTTTTTTTTGCCTTTCAACCTGAGATCTTTTCAGTGTTTCCACTTTCTTCCAAAGTTTATCATCTTCTCCCTCTAATTATTTCCAGAGTTTGTCATTCTTTTCTTTTAGTTTCTTCATGAGTTTTTCATTTTCTCCCTTTAGTTCTCTGATTTGTTCTTTATATTCTTTGATTTATTTGAATATGCCTGCAATTGATTTTTCTAAGTTTGGTGTCTTGGTTTTCTTCCAGGGAAATCTCATTGTCAGGATCTTCTACAAGACTGGTAGAGTTCAGTGGTGATTTATTATGAGCTTTTCCCATATTGTTGTTTTCCATTGTGTCTTTTGGCATGTGGATTTGTTTGTTTGGATTCTGGTACTAATCTCAAACGTTAATATGGAGGACTGGTTGGTCACTTACTTTGCTTCTTACTGGTTTCTTCTTCAGTATTGGCTGTACAGCCTAGAATTACTGACTGCACCTGCTGGATCATCCCAACCACAGAAAACCACAGCACCAGCAGCTTATCATCTCCACCACAGTACCAGTAGCTTGAGTGTGTGGGTAGGGTGGGGTGGGGGGTGGGGGTTGGGGGTGGGGGGGCATGGAGATGTTGAGGGTGGGGAGTGTTTACTCCTTTAGCCTGCTGAATCTGCATGTCCCCTGTCTGTCCCCCTATCTATGCACACAGCTCTTCTCTCTGGTCTCAGAGGTGGGAGGTGGAGCCGCTGGCCTGGCAGCTAGGCTGTGTACAGGACCCCACCTGGCCACAGAGTCTGCATGCTGCCTGTCTGTCTGAAGTCTCTTTTGTCAGATATTAGAACTGCAATGCCATTTGCTTGGAATAATTTTTCTGTCCTTTCATCCTAAGATAATGCCTATTTTACAGGTGAGATGAATTCCTTAAAGACAATAAAAAGATGGATTTTTTTTCCTTAATCCATTCTATGGACCCGTGTCTCTTGGACTGAGGAGTTGAGACCATTGTTAGAGTTGTTATTCAAAGGGTCTATTGGTTACCGTCATTTTAATTTGCTTATGTTCTTGGTCCTTAATTTTACCTTCCCTTGTTTTGTTTCTGTAAGCTCTTGAATAGAGTTATTAGTATTCCATTCCTTTGTGTTGTTTCTAGCTTCTTCTGTAGGGCCAGTTTGGTGGCCATGAATTCCTTCACCCTTCTTCTGTCATGGAAAAATTTCTGTTCTTCAACTATGATATTTTTGCTTGGTAAAGTATTTGGATTTTTTGGATCCAATGTCATTTAGAACTGGGAATGCTTTGGCCCCTGTTCTTCTGGCTTTCATTGTTTTGAAAAGTCAATTATAATTCTGATAGGTTTCCCTTTATATGTCACTTATTAATTTCTGTAGTACTCTCTCTTTGTCCTGTACATTTAGTGTTTTTACTAGGCTATGCCATGGGGAGTTTCTGTTCTAGTTCTGTCTAATTGGTGTTCTATGTACTTCTTATACCTGTATTGGTGTGTATTTCTTTATTTGTGGGAAGTATGCGTCTATAATCCTTTTGAAAATTTGGTCAGTGTCATTGACCTGAGGTTCTTCTCTTTCCTATATGCCAATGATGCATAGATTTAATCTTTCCTTAGTGTAGTACAATTCCTGCATATTCCATTCCTGTGTTTTTCATTTTTTTTTCATAGTCTTCTTGAGGATTCCAGTTCTTTAACTTTGTCATCAAGTCTTTATATTCTGTTTTCCATTTTACTCATTCTGCTTTTGAGGATCTCTTCTGTCATTTCAAATTGACTTATTTAGAGCTTCAATTCCATCTTCATTTCAGCTCAGGTTTTCTTCAATTTTTCTATCCCTTTTCTAAATTCATTTTTCAAGTCCTGAATGAATTTTTCTTATTTCATTCAGTTTAATGTTTTTATATTTTTGAGTTTCAGTCATGAGTTTATTCTTATCATCTTTGAGTTCTTTGAGTTGTTTATCTGTGTGTTCTTTAAGTTATTTGGTCATGTTTATGATCATTCTTTATGATTCTGCATCATGGGATTGTGGGTTTTGTTGGGGACTTATTCTCTGTTTTTCTTTTCTTATTATTTGTGTTTTATCATTGTTGTTTGGGCATATGTATATCTTTTGTTGGTTGTGTGTCAGGAAGTAAATTCATTGTAAATTCAGTTATTTGAAGTCCAGTACTGCTTATATTATTCATAGAGCTTTTTATTCAGAATGAAATTTAGTTGGTGTTTGCTCCAGTTTCTCTCAGGATAGTAATCAGGTCTGTGGCAGGAAGATTAGGAGTCGGGCCAAGGGCAAGTACAGGTGGGAACAGCCTTGGAGAGGTTCTACCAAATGAGGTGGGGTCAGTCTGGGTCCTAAAGTTGGAAAATGCAGCTAGTCTTGGTCCAGGAGATCAGCATGCAGTGACCAGTTCTGAACTAAGAGGACCATCCAGAGATCTGAAAGAGAAGGAGTATGAACCAGCCTAAGTCAAAGGTTAGAAGGAGACAGAGTGCATGGAGAGAGAGGAGCTGCTTGGGGTGCAAGGGAATTCAGGTGCATTGGTTAGGGTCTGCCTTAACAAAGTAGTAGGGTAGGTCTGTGGCAGGGAGTTCAGGAGCCCAGGGGCAAGGTGGAAGCCTGTAAAGCATCTAACAGACAAAGCGTGTGTTGGCCATGTAGTAGGAGAATACAACTAGTATGCTTGCAGGGCATCGGGACACGGTAGACATGGCTGGGACAAAGAGGATTGTCCAGACATCTGAACCAGAAAGAGCAGGATCAGCCCTAGGCCCCAGGCTAGAAGTGTGGACAGAGTGTTAGGGAGAGAATGGAGCCAATCAGGGTGCAGGGGAATCAAGGTACAGTCTTGTTTATCATTCTTATTTTATGCATATGACTATGTTGCCTACATTTATGTATGTAAGTGCACCCTCATGCAATGTATACAGAGGTCAGAAGAGAGTGGTTGATCCCCTGGAACTGGAGTAATGGATGGTTGTTAACCATCATGTGGGTGATGGGAACCTAACCCTGGTCCTCTGTGAGAGCAGCAAGTGCTCTTATGTACTGAGCCATCTCTAACCCCACCCCAACTGGCTGCTTTCAAACAGCCTTTTTTTCATAACAAAACTAGGATGATTATGGGATCAAGCTGTTAATGGAACTAATTTGTGATTTTCATCCATATTTATGTTCTATTAAAGGATTATGGTTATATATCTGAATTCTCATCTAAAACTTAGCTGGCCTATATCATTTCCTCATTTCCTTGGTTTAGTTATTTATTTATTTACTTATTTATTTGCAAGATATCCCTGAATCCCCAAGTGGAACTTGCTCTCTAAACCAGCTATCCCTCAATCTCACAGAGATCTGCCTGCCCTAGCCTCTAAAGTGGAACAGAGTGCTGGGATTAAAGGCATGAACCACCACACCAAATGTGAAGTTTTTACTATAATGAGAAATTCTGAGGCTAGCCAGGGCCAAACAGTTGAGCCTTACAAAGTTACCATCAAAGCAAAAGGCCTAGGGGTGACTGCAGAGCTACTCCCCCATTCTGACCACCAGGTACAGAGTCTGGAAGAGAGGAACTGATTTAACTTGACCTTGACTGAAGGCCAGAGCCACTGCCCTCAAAGCCTGGTTCTAAGTCTCATTTGACCTCTGAGCTCCCAGATGTTGAGGAAGTGACACTTAGCATGTCACATTTAAATGATGTCATTAGGGAAATTTGCAATGATGCTCTTTTATTTTAATTAAAATTATGCTATTTTAATTCCCTTTTCTTCTTTCAGTCCATAATTATGCTCATCTTCTTGGTTTCAGTAATATTTCCTTCCCTTTATACATTTTAGTATCTGTTTTTCTGAGAAACCAAAGTATCTAATTCTTTCATCTTTCCAACTCTACAATTTACAAACTGTACTATTTAGAATTTGGAATAATTAGAACTTGCTCAACCCCAGATATCAAGACCAGACTCCAAAATATGCTCTGTATATATGAAAGAGTTAAGCAGGTACAATTTTCTTCAGTAGATCATTGTTTGGTTTTGAAATAAATTGCTCTTTTAAGTTTTAAGGAAAGAGACTATATTATATAAAATATGTTCCTGCCTCTCTATAGTAAGCAAACAGAAATCAGGTTAACAAAAATTTGGTGTGTCTTTTAATTTATGTACAGAAAAGAACTCTGTTAAACTGATACAAACCATTAGGAAAACAATGTACCAATGAAGATATTCTTATCCTTTGACCCAGTAATCTCTCTTTGGGGATTTTATCTTAAAGAAATAATTAGACAGAAACAAAGTTCAAATGAATGAAAGTATTTGTTTTAGTAACATATAAACAAAATGAACTAATGAAAACACACTGAAAACTATCAAAATATTCAACAAAAAAGAATGGTTTATTCATCATGCAATATCTGTGGGGGAAATTTAATGAGCTGTTAAAGTTATAACTCCAGCGACTGTAGAAACTTGTGGAAACACAACACACAATAAGAGTGCTTAATGTTTATTCTGGGGAAGGCAGACTGTGGCTGGATACCTGGGTGGCTATGAAACCTGGTTGAAGAGCAAAGAGATAGCCATCTGAGTGAGGAAGCAAAACCAGATGCTCACAACTGGACTCAGAATTTGCCAAAAGTGACAACAGTGAGAGGTACATGATGGCAGAATGAAGAAATGTCCCAGAAGAATTAGAATGCCCTAAGAAAAGACTGACTACCGAAATACATATGCCGAGAGTCTTTGCTCTTGTCTTTAATGGTGTGGCCCTTTCTGTATTCCTGTAGGGAAGGTTACTGTCCTTCAGTGACTTGTGCAGGTAGACCCTTCAGGAGAACTTCCAGGAATGCCCCCGCTGGCATACTGAGATGTGGATGACACAGGGGCTGAGGCTAATATGTATTCCATGTGGTGTGGCCTTTCATAACTCTCTTTGGGATTCAGATAGTAATGTGTCTCCTTTTACAGTGTGCTGTATCATATGAATTATTATGCATAGAAAGGCCTATGCAAGACTATTATTAACATTGGCACTTGTCCCCTTCGTTCTTGTCCCTTTCATCATCATCATCATCATCATCATCATCATCATCACCACCACCATTGTCATATCATCACTCTTCAGTCAGATAGGTCATGATAATTTAGGATACAGTGGCAAAAATAATATATGTAGGACTGTGGATGGATCTACAATTATGTACTTTTTAAAATTTGTGTCATCAGGTTGGCATATAGCAACTTAACTTTATGCAAGGAAAACAAAATCTATTAGATTGTACAAGCATTAGTTTTCACTAATAGGTGTTTCATAGGTAAGGAGAAAAAACACACCTTGAGCTACAAAGCAGAAAAACACATTGACTACAAAGTTAAATAATGACAGGCAGTGAGGTAGACTAATTATTATTTGATCAGAAAAATGCAGTAACAACAAGAACAGAAGAGCACTAATCCAGCTGGGTGCTTTAAATTTAATTTAATTTAATTTGATCGATTCTGATTATGAAGGAAATCACTCAGAGGGCTGATATGGTATTTCGGTGTTGAACACAAAAGCCTCTCTAAAATTCCAAGAAAACATCAAAGAAATTCTGTTAAACAGACATAATAGCAGTTTAACTTGACATTTGGAATCTTTCAAAGTGGAAACATTAGAAGATATAAAATAATAGAAATAAAGGGGAAATTTTAAGATGACCTCCCATGCTCATGGATTGGAAAACAATATAGTGAAAATGTCCATTCTACCCAAATTAATATGCAGGTTCAATGCAATACCAATCAAAATCCCCATGAGCTTTTTCACAGACTTAGAAAAAAAATCCTTAAATTCACATGGAAAAACAAAAGACCCTGAATAGCTAAAGCAACCATGAGTGAAAAGTGTAATACTGGGGGGATTACATTACCAGACTCCAAGCTACACTATAGGGCTATAGTCATAAAGAGAGCCTGGTACTGGCAAAAAACAGAACCATTGACCAATGGAACAAAATTGAAGATCCAAACTTGAGCTCATATAATTTCAGCCACCTCATATTTGACAAAGGGGCTAAAAAAGCTCAATGGAGGAAAGATAGCATCTTCATCAAATGATGTTAGCAAAACTGGTTCACCATTTGTAGAAGAACAAAATTAAGCCCCTACCTCTCACCCTGTACAAAAATAAACTCCAAGCGGATCAAATATCTCAACCTAAAACCTGAAACCCTAAAGGTGATAGAAGAAAAAGTCAGCAGCTACCTACAAGACATAGGTGTAGGAAAAGACTTTCTAAATCAAATAGCAGCTGCACAGGAAATAAGGACAACAGCTGACAAGTGGGACCTCATCAAATTCAAAAGCTTTTGTACAGCTAAAGAAACAATCAAGGAAGTGAAGAGAAAACCCACAGAGTGGGAGGAAACCTTCACCACTGACACATCAGACAAAGCATTAACATCTAGAACATATAAGCTACTTAAAAAACAAAGAAGTAAGAAAACAAATGACCTATTCAAAAGATGGAGTAAAGAGCTGAACAGAGACTTCACCAGTAAGGAAGTAAAGATGGCTGAGAAACATCTTCAAAAGTGTTCAACATCATTAATAATTAAGGAAATGCAAATTAAAACCACACTAAAGTAACATCTCACTCCAATAAGACTAGCCAAGATCAAGAAAACAAAAGATACCAAATGCTGGAGAGGTTGTGGGGAAAGAGGAACCCTCATCCACTGCTGGTGGGAATGTAAACTGGTACAACCACTGTGGAAAGCAGTGTGGAGAACCCTTAAAAAACTCAAAATGAGCCTACCACCTGACCCAGCCATACCACTCCTGGGTATATACCCACAAGGCGCATCCTACCACAAAGATACATGCACAGCTGGGTTTTTGTTTGTTTGTTTGTTTTGTTTTGTTTTGTTTTTTTCTGGTCTTTTTTGAGACAGGGTCTTTCCTGTAACTCCAGCTGTCCTGGAACTCACTCTGTACACCAGGCTGGCCTTGAACTCACAAAGATCCACCTGCCTCTGCCTCCTGAGTGCTAGGATTAAAAGCGTGCACTACCACACCTGGCCACACAGCTATGATTATTGCAGCTCTCTTCACAATAGCAAAGACCTGGAACCAACACAAATGCCCCTCAACTGATGACTAGATAACAAAAATGTGGTACATCAGACAATGGAGCTCTATGCAGCAGTAAAGAAAGATGACATGATGAGCTTTGCTGGTAAATGGATGGCACTTGAAGCAATTATACTAAGTGAAGTAACACAGTCCCAGGAAAAAAAAAAAAAAAGGTGAAAGGTTTCCCTCCTTTTTGGATGCTAACACCAAATCCCCAGTTGGCAGGCAAACTGAGCAACTTTATTACTATATTTCATTGTATCTGAAAGCATCTGTGCTATTACAATGTGAATCTTTGAATGGGTTCTAGAATTATCCTACCACTTATACTCACACATTGTAATTACCATATATAGTTGGAGGATATGTAGTCATATTCTAAAAAAAGAATGTAAAGTTATATGACATTATACCTGCATGCAAATTTACTGTTAAAATGTGAATCTCTAAATGTGTTTAGGAATCAACCTATAGTTTATTTTCAGACTTTTTAAATTTTGACTTATGCGTGGAGTGTATATGTGCATATTTTGGAATAATATAAAAAAGATGACATAAATGTATCAAATTATATACAATTTTTAAAACTTTCATTTGTGCTTTTCAAAATCCTTTAAAAGTTTCCAGTTAACTTATAAATGTTATAACTAGTTATATTTAAATCTATCACCTTAATTATTTACTTTGTTTTAGAGACACACAATTCTGTTTTTCACTAAAATTATCCGTTCTTTAAAGTCAATTACAATATGGACTATAAGCCCTAACAAGATAGGTCACAGATACAGGGCTTAAGCAAAACTATAAACTTTGAGATATTTGTTAGCACTTTCAGAACTGTTACATGAGTAAAGTTTTCCTAGAAGAAAAAACACAACAGAATGTTTTTAATTCTTGACACTTGAAAGAATGGCTTCAGGAGGTCTAAGGAGATGGTTCGGTGGGTAAAGTCACTTGCCTCACATGCGGATTGGCCTGAGATCTGTCCCAGGAACACACCTAAAATGGGTGCTTGGTCCATGTCTGTAATCCCAGCACATCTGTAATCCCAACACTCCTATGGCTAGATGGGTGGCTGAGATAAGAACATCACATGGAAGAGTCCCGCAGCTACTCTGGCAGGCGCTGTATGATTGCAGAAACAAAGGAACGCAGGCCTCAACAAGGTGGAAGGAGAGAGAAAACTGGAAAATTGTCCACTGACTTCTGAAATAGTGCAGTGGTGTGTGTACATACACACACACACACACACACACACACACACACACACACACCACTTTNCCTGTAGATTAGTCCCTCATTTTAGAAAAGTTTCTTTGTGTTGTGGTTAACTCAGAAATTAACAGCTGGTCAAAACGCAGAGACTAAGTGCCAGTGGAATGGTCAGCCATGAAGGGAACATCTGTGTCACACCTGTTCTAATTAGCTTTCCTGTTGCTGTGATAAAGACTCTGACCAAAAGCAACTCAGAGAGGAAAGGTTTATTTCATCTTACAACTCCCAGGTCATAATCCACCAGTGTTGGAACTCAGAGCAGGAGCTGACGCACAGACCATCAAGCAACACTGCCTACTGCTTTGCTCCCACTGGCTTGCTCAGCTACTTTTTAAATTTTAATTTTTCATCCTTTTATTTTTATTTTTATGTATATGAATGTTTTGCTTGCATGTATGTAGGGGCACTATGTGCATGCTATGACCTTGGAGGCCAGAAGAGGGCATCAGATCCCCTGGAACTGTAGTTACCGATGGTTAATTAACAGAACAGTACTGAGAACCCAACTTGGGTCCTCTGCAAGTGCTCTTAGTCACTGAGCCATTTCTGCAGCCCCTCAGGTTTTGTTTGTTTGTTTGTTTGTTTTATTTTTTTTTGGTCTTTTTGAGACAGGGTCTCCCTGTAGCTCTGGCTGTCCTGGAACTCACTCTGAAGACCAGGCTGGCCTCGAACTCACTGAGATCCACGTGCCTCTGCCTCCCAAGTGCTAGGATTAAAGGCGTGCGCCACCACGCCCGGCATTTGTTTATTTCTGTATGTGTATCAATGTACTGTCTGCATGCAAGTTTGTGCACCCGTGTTGTGCAATGCCGTGGAGATCAGAAGAGGGTGTCGGATTCCCCTGGAACTGGAGTTCTCCTGGAATTGGAGTTTCAGATGGTTCTCAGCCGCCATGTGGGTGCTGGGGATCGAACCCGGGTCCTCTGCAAGAGCGGTCGGCGCTCTTAACCGCTAGGCCATCTCTCGTGCTTCTACTTTCAATGGAACACTCGATATCTTTCCAAGTGAAACTTTGAAAACTATTCAGGAAGGCATAATTTCACCCTTCTCCAAAAGAATTTTTAAAAGCATTGGGTAAACAAACAGTTCAGAAAATATCACATTAACTCCAAATCAGGCCACTTGAAGGTGGCCATGAGATGCTGTGCTTAGATGTTGCTTAATCATGACAGCTAATGAGGCCTGTTTTTGACCATCTTTACAAAGAGTAGTCATTTGATTTCTCCTTCACTTTCAAGACAGTATCAGATAAAGCCAAACCCCATTCTTTAATATTATATTACAGGAAATATCATATTGGGGATGACTCTTTGAAAACAATGTAATGCAGGCAGATGGGTAAGTAGTTCTAAGTTAAAATGTTGCCAATGGTAGTGTGAGCTACACATGGTTAAATGATGTTAATTTCTATTTATGTACTCCCAAGTAAAGATCCCTGATAGCTATGTCTGCTCCAGTTCTTAGCTCTGTGTGTTTGATATTAACCCCTACTCCTTCTCATGTGTCCTGAGAGTACCATGAAGATCAGCCCACTGAAGAGGACATTTGCCTAGTAACAGCCAGACTACCTCACATGAGCCTGGCTTTGTGGCTCTAGCCAAATACGTGTTCTTTCCACACATATGTAGCCTCTCCTAATCATTTGCACACACATGTCCACAGAGTTTTCTTGTGAGTGGATTTGCTTTATTGATCTAGGGAAAAAAACCAAAATGGCCTCATTTTCACCAGCTACATCTCCACGCAGTCCGGATCCAAGCTCTTTGCATAGCAAGAGTAATAGGCTTGCAACACACCCTGGGGTATGGAACTGATTGCTCAACTGGACATGTATTGAAAAGAAAGAAAACGGAAATGAGCACATAAAATGCATTTTAGTCTGGGTTTTGTCTCACTGAGAAGAACATTCAAAGCCTGCTGTGCTCCCAAAACTCTGTGTTAACTGAATATTGAAAGACACAATGCATCGCAGTCGCCATTGCGCCACACTTCCTGTGCTGTGGGAAATGTGGGGAAGCTTGTTACTCTATACAAAGCTCAGCTTGCTGCAGGGACTCTTCAAAGTTATGCAATACTCAGTAAAACAAAAGGAAGAAGAAGAGTTCCACACCCCAGGACTTCACTCACATAAGATTCCTAAGTAAAATGTCTCCTACACCAGTAACAGGAAATGCGTGTGCTGAAACAAATATCAAGATATTCATAATAGAGAAGTCAAGCTTTAAAGCTGCTCCTTATGTACGTTTTCCCTTTTGCACTGATTCTTCATTTTATACTTGAAGTGATGTAAAGTGATATAGAAAGTGGAAAATGAGATTTAAAACCCCCCACAAAACTGTGCCTCCTAACCTGAAATCAGGAGGTGCCTTTAGT
Source organism: Rhizomys pruinosus (assembly GCA_009823505.1). Taxonomy (NCBI): domain Eukaryota; kingdom Metazoa; phylum Chordata; class Mammalia; order Rodentia; family Spalacidae; genus Rhizomys; species Rhizomys pruinosus. The sequence goes on along the minus strand of VZQC01007054.1, from coordinate 275,826 downwards.
CTTCACGAACACAGCTGAGAACTACAAAAGGAAAGAGGGGGGTAAAAATGTCAGGAAATGGCTGACAAAGAATCAGCCTTTGACACCTGCTGTTTGATTTCACAGATAATACAGCAGCCACCACTTGGAAACTGATGGAATTGTACATGATACTCATGTAAATACTTTCTTTTTAGGCTAAAAAAAAACCTCTAGAAATATTAATTTAAAAGAGATGGTGTGGGAGGATGGAAGGCAAAGAGGTGGAGTGGGGGGAGGGGGGGCAAAGAGGTGGAGTGGAAGGGAGAAGTCAAAGCAGGCACTCTGGTGACTGAGCTGAAGATTGCTTGCGCATCAGGGAAGAGCTTGCCAAGCTTAAAAGCAGTAACAGAGGAGCTGGAGGCCATTTAGTGGGAGGAGAGAAATCTCGGAAGCCCCAGATGTCTCCGAAGGCAGCAGTTCATACAGAACAGCAAAGCCATTAATGTTCCTGTGTTGGACATTAGGGGAATAAAAACTATACTCAGTTCATTCCGTTTTAGGGTTGTGGGGATAAAAAGGATTTTGTAGAGGTTCTTTTAAATGAAATTTAAATTCCTAAAGAGATTTTTGTGCTTGAAATAGTCACATGTAAACCTCTGCTGCATAGAACATTTCATTCTGTGACATGTAACGAAAGAAGTAAAATTCCTGCTTACACAGGCTGCATGAATATAAGCAAATCATAGTATTTCTCAATAATTATATTTTCCCAATGCATATTTGAAGTTGTTAATTTTTTTATTCTGTATATAAATGCTTTGCTTCCATGTATGTAAGTGCACCATGTGCATATAATGCCCAGAGAAGCAAGAATTCCCTGGAACTAGACTCACAGATGGTGGTTATGTGCCATGTAGTTTCTGGGACCCAAACTTGCATGAGCAACCAGTGCTATCAAGTGCTAAGCCATCTCTCCACTTCCCCAGTGAATATTTTTTAAAAAGGCTTTTGGAAACTGTATAAACAAATAATATGTTGGAAAAAAATATGACTTGCTTAGAAAATGCATCTCTTAAATGAAACTGTTGGATGATAATGCTAACCCAGAATATAAGAAGAGCTTCAACACTATGAATATAAGAACAAGCAGAGTGTGTATGATATGTGTATGAGTACTTGCATCTGTGTCTGTGTATCTGAGGACAGATCTCCTTCCATAATAGGACAGAAATACTACTGTGTGGAATAACAGCCTTCAGCACTTGTATCTATAATGTAAGCAGAATAGTACCAAATAAATTCTGCTCTATTTTTCATCAACATGGGAATTCAGAAGAGAGATATTAATTCATGTTAGGGGAATGGTTATCTTCTAGGGTATGATGGTGACAGCAAAAGCACCTCTGGAATATGACAAAAGACCATTAACTATGTGTAAAGCAGAAAAATGAGGCACAAGCAAAAAGGCTATCTGTGGAAGTAAATCTAAGCATTATTTATTGAAAAAAGAATAGGAGATGATATTATCCCTGGACTTATTGTCATGCAACAGGAAAAAGCAAAGAAACTGCAGTGATAGAACTGGTTATTATTTGTTCTCCCAGTTACCATGTCCTTTGATATATTTGACTCAGTACTTGAAATATATCGAGTGCAATTGTGGAACTAAATTTGAATTAATTGAAATTTAAATATCCACATATATGAAGATTTGGTGTTAAGAAGCACATTTTCAGAAACAGCATGGTGTGTACAGAGAAATCAAAGCTAGGGGAAGTCCATCCTTTATTTTTCTTAATTTAATTTTATTTATTTATTTATTTATTTATGTGTATGAATGTATTGTCTGCATGTAGGTTTGTGCATCCGTGTTGTGCAATGCCTCAGAGGTCAGAAGAGGGCATCGGATTCCCCTGGAACTGGAGTTCTCCTGGAATTGGAGTTACAGACGGTTCTCAGCGGCCATGTGGGTGCTGGGGATTGAACCCGGGTCCTCTGCAAGAGCAGTCGGTGCTCTTAACTGCTAGGTCATCTCTCCAGCCCAGAAGTCCATCCTTTCATCTTGCTGTGTAGAAGACTTGGCACGTCCCACTTAACAGCATTTGCTTGGAGAGAGGGACTATTAATTTGCTGAGCTTACAATATTCAAAATAATCTTTATTGCACTGATAATATTAGTAAGGACAGTGTGTAGGATGTCAAATGACGTAGATATACTCGACATCTAGAACAGTCTGTTCCAAATAGTCAAGTAAAAATTTGACAAATGTTCTTAGTAAAGAACAAAGTACCAGGAAGTTCAAATGGTGGATTTTATGGTTTCTTTATAAAACGTTAAATTTTTTTCTTGATATTTGTTGTCATCTACTGGACATATATACTGATACTAAATTCTTGAGTTTATTGTTTTTCATGTAAAGGAATAAGCTTTATTTCTGCCCAAAGGCTCTACGTGAGGGTGGGTTACTCAAACACCAGTCCAGACACTGATGCCCTCTAGTGAGCAGCTCAGGAATGAGACTCTGGACTTTTGTAGTAAAAATGGGTTATATTCTCCAATTTCAGTCCATATCCTAAAGGATTTTAGGATTACATTTTCAGAGGGGAGAATGTTGTAGCAAGAATTGAGCCTATCTCTAGGTGGACATATGTCACTGTGTCCTTTCTTAAGTGCTCATCCAGTTGGGTGGGCTTGTTCATGACCTGGCCAAGGGACAACCCCTCAAGAAAGTAAAACCACTCTTAGGAAAGCAGGCTTACCATAAGCCATGTTAAAGAGTTAGATAGAGGGGCTGGAGAGATGGCCTAGCGGTTAAGAGCGCCGACCGCTCTTGCAGAGGACCCGGGTTCGATCCCCAGCACCCACATGTCGGCCGAGAGCCGCCTGAAACTCCAATTCCAGGAGAACTCCAGTTCCAGGGGAATCCGACACCCACTTCTGACCTCCGCGGCATTGCATGACATGGGTACACGAACTTGCATGCAGACAGTACATTCATACACATACAGAAATAAATAAAATTAATTTAAAAAATTAAAAAAAAGAGTTAGATAGAATAATTAGTCCTTTAATTGTATAGCTTTTCTTCTTAGAATCCCTTTTCAGTCTCTTCCAGAACTGCAGACATACAGCTTTGTAATTCTGCCCCCTTTCTTAATTACTCAAAAAATGTTACCTTTTCTTTTTCCTGCATCTCTACCAACCATCCTTTCCCTAAGCTTTGGCTTCACTCAATCTCCAAAGCCCCCAACGTGGCTGACCTCTATCCCTACATAACTCAAGAAACATAGCTTTTTTTTCCCCCCTTTTCCTTCTTCCATTTTTCTTCTCTGAGATTTACAACTTGCCTGCCCTTGGTTGCTTTCTTTTAGACTCTGATAGAATTTTCTTTAAGCTCAAAAAAAAAAAAAAATTAAGTTCCAACACTTAAGTAGGTAAGTGAGAATCCAGTTAATCCTGTCATCCTGTCCCAATTAAAACCTCTGAAGCCAACCTTTGTAGTATGCCACACTGTTCATTTTGAATGTGCTGTAGCTCTGAAAACGACTTTAATGAAATCCATGAGTTACTGTTGCACGTTGAGTGGAACGTCCACAGAATACAAAGCTGTAAGAAGTTGCTCTTTCTGCCCTCAAATCTGTAATAGGAAAGGGGGATACTTCTACTTACAGAAATCTACTTCAGGTAGTAAATGGCCTTTGGTCAGGCAATCTACTATTGAGCCACCTATATATGATAGAGCACAGATTGGAAATTAATACTATTCTTTTTAAATAAGGTGTTCTTTTTTTTTAATTTTTTATTTATTTCTGAATGTGTATGAATGTACTGTCTGCATGTGGGTTTGTGCTCCCGTGTTGTGCAATGCTGCAGAGGTCAGAAGAGGGTGTCGGATTCCCCTGGGACTGGAGTTCTCTTGGAATTGGAGTTTCAGACGGTTCTCTGCCACCATGTGGGTGCTGGGGATCGAACCCGGGTTCTCTGTAAGAGCGGTCGGCGCTCTTAACCGCTAGGCCATCTCTCCAGCCCCAAATAAGGTGTTCTATAGCAATTACTTCTAAAGCTATTTTTTAGGTTTTTGGTAAGATGTGTTAATTGTTGACCAAATAAGTGATTATATGGTTGCCAAAAATGTTGAGAAACATTTCTTTATTGATAATAAACCAAGGGATAAGACTTAGTTTTAACTTAACTCTTGTAACTTATTCTTTGTAAGTCTATATCCCAGTTGTGCCAATTTTTTTCCCAAACTCATTTCTTCCTTCTTTAGCTTCTCCAGCATGATGACCATGTTTTTCTCAATGCTGCATTGGGTATCCATGAAAAGAATGAAACAAAACAAAACAAAACTTCCAAGGAGCTTTCTATTTCGATGTTCCCTTTTAGACTGAGAAACGGGGAGGGATTTGAGGCCAGATGAAAATAAGGCATTGTTATTTTACCTTATAGGACATTTGTAGACACTTTATTGTTAAATATTACATGTATTTGTATATATATACACATATATGTCAATTTTATTAATTAAATAAATATAAGTTTTAATTTAAAATTCTGCTATGACTGATGAGCACAAACACACCATACCTTGTTGATATTTAAAGGGGCTTCTGGATCTGATGTCCTTAAATTATTCTTGATCTGGGGCTGTAGTTTCAGCAGTGGATGTTTGTATTGAGAGTTATACACTTACAAAGCTTGCTTTCTACAGAATTCTGTATCAAATCCAGGAAGAGAAATGAGTTTCCCAAATATGGAATGTGAGTCCACATGAAATGATCTGATAAAAGTCTACACTAAAGTCCGGGCCTAAATAGAAAGTCTAATCTGGTTTTTGGGAAAACGATGTGCACTATGACATTGTCAAAACAACACAGGAAAATAAACATGGCCTTCCCAAGCTGTCACTCAGGGGTAGAGCTGACAACCCAGTAAGGATACACTGCTTTGATGGATGACAGTTTCATGGATATTCTCTCCTCGGTAACATGCGCATTTTAATAAGCAACAAAGCCTAAATCAGAGGTAAAGTAATAAAGTTAGGATTTCAGTTACTTCCACAGGCTTATTGGGAGAAATGATTAGAAATCTGAGGTTTGCTAGGCTCCCTCAGACTAGAGACTCCCAGGTAGAGGCCTCCTTGATCTACATATTTGCATCTTGGAAATGTGTGTGAACCATAAGATATTCACACATGAAAACATCTGCTTACCTTCTAGTGGTCCACCTTCTAGAACTTCCCTTCATTGTGAGACCTAATATAATCAATATTTCATTTTCAATTTCAACTTGTAAATGATTTCTATAATAGGAGTGTTATAAAGGGTAAGGGATGTATTTTTGAGATCAACTGAAAAACTTCAAAACCTAAAATTTCCAGCATCAGCAATCAAGTTTTCTTTTCCTTAATCCAGGCAGAGCAAAGTATTTGCAGTGTGAGGCAGGTAATTTCATTCATAATCATGGACTGTGTATTTAAGTAATCAGCTCTATGCATAATTATTCACTCTGGATGAAGAGCTGTGCCTAGATTTCCTGAGGATATTGGTGCATTTTGTTCCAATTCAAAACCAATCACAAATGCCTTAAAATCTCATTCCAAACTATTTGAGACATTCTGAATGAGTAGAATATCAGTTTTTGTAAATGATGGCATAAAAGAGGCCAGTTTCTAGAGGACAGAATCACTTGTCGCTGTACTATTCAAGATGCACATGATTGATAAGGTCATAAGAAGGAAGAAGCCCTTGATTCTGTAAGATCAAATGGCCCTAGTCATCACTGGCAATCCAAAGGTCCCTCAGCTTCTGGAACTCATCAAGTCTTCTGGGTCTTCTCCCTCTGTGCCACAGTGTCGCCCCAGGAGCTTCTGTAGATGAGGCTCCCTCTCACCCTGTACCTCCCCACAGTTTTTCAGGCCTGTTTCTCCTGTGGAAAGTTTTCCTGGGCTGTGTTCATATTTATTGCCAGTGAACTTGCAGCTGAAATTCCTCTCTCCAGTCCACACTGATTCTCATGTGTACAACCTTCTCGTGTAACCATGAACACATTTATTCACTTACTGGAAAGATATTCCTTGAGAAAAAAACTCTGGACTAAGCATTGTATTAGAACTCTGGGAAAAACTTAAGAGGTAGAATAGTGGGCAAATGTTTAAAATAGTATGTGTAAATAATGTAGGCTCCTATTTTTTTATCGTGTGAACTATGAAATATTTTCACGATCAAGTCACAAGCATCTAGACTCTCACAAGTCTAATTCAAATTATTCCAAAGAATCAAATGAATGTTCTTTTGGGGGGAGGGGATATTTCATTTTTAATTGTGTTTTGTGTATTTCAGACATCATTTTTCAATTTTTTTCAGGCATAGTCCCCTTCCCTTCCTCCCACTCCACCCCAGATCATGCATTCTGCCAAAATTGTCCTGCATCTTTCTCTCGGTCTTTTTTTTATGCTTAGGAATTCACATTTTCCTCCATCAATTTCATATTATTCTAAAATATGGATACATACTCTCCACCCATATACAGTAATTACAAATTCTGAAAATAAGTGGTGGGTGGATTCTGGAGCCCATTGAGAGATTCATATTATAACAACATACTTGTTTTCAGATAAACAGAAATATAATGATAATGTTGTTCAGCTTGCTTTTCATCTTAAAGCCTGATTCTGAATCTATTCACTATAAAGGATCTTAACACTCTGGAAATAGTTTCATATTCTGATTAATAATGCTCTAAATACTTTGGTTAGATCAGAGCCTTCAGGGGATTCAAAGCACCTTGCCAACATTTTATTTGTTGGGGTTCCTACCAAAAACTCCTGCTTCAGGCCACCTGACCAGTAGTTACAGGGCTAATGATTTTGCCTGTTGTCCGTTTTTGTTTCTATCTTGATTGCCGTATTATTTCTGATGACAATATTGAATTGTGAGCTTTTTCAGGTATTTCATATGAACTGAATGAAGCTGGAGGTCCTTTTCTGAACTCTGGCATCACTATCATCTCACACATCATATGTGATGTTTTATATTTTATTTATTTATATCCATTCTTATCTCTTTTATCTTCTATCTATCATAATACAATGGATATTTAATTAAAGAAATGGGCTAGAACTTGTTTATCAATTTGTCGATTGCATGAAAAACATTTTATTAGCAATAAATCCCTTGGCTGGTAGCAAAGGGGAAGGAGAAAAACCATTCGTCATGCAAGACTTGTTTTCTACTGACTTCCATTATGTAATTATAAATATGCCCCAACGTGAGCAGCCAGTACTTTTAACACTGAACTGTATCTCCAGCCCCCTCCATTCTAGCCCGTTTTGTGTGTAAACTATCCTTTTAAGCCTCTGAACTTGGGCTGAAGCCAAAGTTCACCTGGGTGGCACGTCCAGCCAGGAAAGCCTGGGTCCTTTTCATCCTATTTGTCACAGGCTGTGTTGACACATTCAGATTTCCTGGGCTAAGAAAGGACAATCTGGGAAAATTCCCCAGAGCTATAGAAGAAATTAGTGTCTCCCTCTGAAATCCACATCCTCTACTCTCAGATTTCAGTTTGACCATTTATTTTACATTTGCTTTTTTCTCTGTTCAACATGAAAATGTGTTCTCCAGACTCCCCTTTTAAGAGCAGAGACGTGTTGCAAATTTGATAACATAAACACCTAAAATAAACAAATGAGCCAGCTGTGGTGGCACACAAAAGTAGATATGTTAAATAGGGAGATGTAGTGGGACAAGTTCAAAGCCAGAGTAGGTGACACCTTTGGACTTGGAAAGAAGGCTCAGTGGTTAAGAGTGCATGCTCTCTTGTAGAGTTTTGGCACCTCATTACCACCTGTGATACAGGGAATCCAACACACACACACACACACACACACACACACACACACGAATAAATAAAAATAAAACAAATCCTCAGGGAAAAATAATTAAAAAGAAAGAGAAACTGACGTCTGGCTCAGTGATAGGGTATTTGTGGTATTTGGCTAGCATGTGTGAGGCCCTGGGTCAATCCCCAGCACTGAAAACCAGAAAGAACAAAAGGAAAATAGAGCTATTCCTAACTCTTAGAGAAGAGCCTGAACTGCAGAGTGGTGCAGGGTCAAAGGCACACCCTCTCAGGCCAACCACATCAATACTGCAGCAGCTGTGAGAGAATGAAGAGCTATGGCCCCGCTCCAAAGTGCGACAGTGTTGACAAAGCCGCCTTCAGGTTGGCCAAATTTCCCATCCTGCCCCACCATCATCTTTCCATGGAAAGTTAATGTCTCATAAATACTTAATGCTTCATTGATTTATAAAACATTATACAAATAAATCTCCAACTCCTTATGGAATACCCAGACTACAATCAGTATGCTTAAGGACAAAGAAACTGAAAGGTAAGGCAAAATTTTGAAGCTGAGTTATCCATTGGGCAACAAGAAGCTCATCAAGGTGGTAGGTGAAGTTTATATAGATACTGGTACTAAATAGCTATTCAGTTTGAAAAAGGAAAATCACCATATTCTACTCCTGAAGATCTACCCAGATATGGCTACCATAGATGTAGTGAGAATGGGTTTAACAGCAGCAGGTGATGTGGATTTCAGGACTGTCTGCTGGCTTAGTCACACCCTCCCACTGGCATGGGCTTATGTTCAAACTCACAAACGTAGTCACACCATTCCCATTTAAAAATATATTGGTAGCTGCAACAGCATTATGTCTCCTGGGTGGATAAGGCCCTAAGGACAGGCCTGATTACACCATAGACTGGTCCTGCTGTAAAGTAAAGTACTTTTCTGTTTGTAATCCCATTCAAAACTAGTAGCCTCTCATGTTACCAAGCTCATAGCTCCAATAGTAATGTCAGATGTGAAAGATGTTGCCTGAAGTTCCCAGTAAAGCTGAACCAGCACTGCACTTCTTTCTTTGATCTAGAGATACTAAACAGAGCATTTTGCCTGTGATTTTGAAGGAAATGTGGAAAAATACTGCTTATTGCTGGAGTTCTATAAATTTCACTGACATGTTAGATCTCCAATTTTCAACCACTAAGCTTATTGTTATTGATATAATGTGTTGATTTTATATACCTGTGACAGATTTCACATCTCTTTAGATGGTATAAGAAAGTGAGAGTTTAGAAAATATTATGGCAGTCAAGATTATATTAGACATTATGAAAAAAGTAGTCAAAACTGAAAATTAATCTCATTTTCCTTTTGTGATCCTCTTTTTAATCTGAAAAACATGGAATGCATTTGCTAAATCAATAGATGTGAATAGGACACATCATACCATTTTCACCATACAGCTTGTTTGTGCTGACAATATTAGGAAGCCACTTAGCAAATAACCCAATTCCTATAAGTTAAGTAGATAGTGATAAGAACCTGTACCCTGAAACCCTACCCCAGAAAGAACACTCAAATCTTCATTGGATTCATGTACTTTATACTGGTAAATTATCATGCATTCTTTAAGTTTGTTGAAAGGTGATTCTGGGAGTGCACAGGTCCTCCCTTGCATCAGATTTCAACAGGGTTATTTGAAGTATCTTCCACATGCCCCTGTTCTGAAGCAGGCTGGTGCCCTAACCTTGTGATAGGGAGAAAGAAAAATCAGCTAGAAAAAAAGGCCAGAAGCCACTTCCAACCGGAGTTACTATTGTTTATCCTGTAGTGTGAAAACTCTCTGCAGGCAAGTCAGAAGGGGAAACCTGAAGGCAGTTGATACGGATGTCCACTGGGAGCTCCAGCTTGACTGCTTCTTCTGTAGCTGATTCCTGTTGGCCGCAGCAAGTAGCAGAATTGATGGTACTTTGCTGTATCTGCAGATTCTCTCCATTGTCAGTTAAAAGCTCTTGGGGTGGGGGCGAAGGGAAAGGGAAATATGCCTGATCTGAATTGGAAAATGATGTACGAAATGCACAAACCATCAATAAAAATTAAATTAAAAAAAAAAAAAAGAAAACCCTACTTTCCATCAGCCAAAAGGCTGAGTCATCTGCTAACATCCCAGGTCTATAGCTGAGATTTCAACACTTTGCTGTGACCACTTACTTAGTGTTTCTAGCAATGTATTTTAAAAGTGCCTTGATTTATGGCATTCTCTGTTCTATTATTGTAAAAACTTTGGCCAACGGTTACCATTTAATTGGGGGTAAATCTGTGTTCCTAGGCTATGGTGACTCACAGTTGGCTCCAGAATAAACTATTTCTTATTCCCTTTGGAAAAACAAAAACAAAAAAACAAACAAAAAAAAAAGCTCTTTTACCTATGATTTATGTATTCTAAATAAACTCAGACATTGAAACTATGACTGACATAGATCATTTTCTAGACTATATAGAACAACGTTGAGAGGAATCTGCCACCATCTCTTCTTCCTCCCGGAATGCAGTTGGTTTGGATGTACTCTTTTGGTGACTTAAGAAGTCATTCCCGGGGCTGGAGAGATGGCTCAGCGGTTAAGAGCACTGACTGGGTTTGATTCCCAGCACCCACATGGTGGCTAAGAACTGTCTTTAACTCCAGTTCTGGGGGAATCCGATGCGCTTTTCTGACCTCCGCGGCATTGCACTACACGGGTGCACCAACCTACATGCAGACAGTACACTCATACACATAACAAATAATAAATAAATAAAAAGAAGTCATTCTCTAAAGCTTCTTTTTTTTTTTTTTTTCTTACTACAACTTTTTTATAAGCCTAGGACTGAAGTGTATCAACCCTGGGTACAACTTAGTAGATCATGCAATCAGCAGTATGTAGATCTGTAAACACAGAGAACCTATTGTAAACTAGATAGAGCTAAGGTTATATTTGTTACCTGATCGCCCCCCCCAAAAAAAAAAAAACTTCACTGACATGGTGAAACAAGACAGGCTGTGAGACCCTATCTAATGCTTCTTTAATTATTTATGTTATCTATATGCTCAGATCTCCATGAGTTCAATCAACTTAAACAATATTTCTTAGAAGAAATGTATCTGGGCCGGGTGTGGTGGTGCATGCCTTTAGTCCTAGCACTTAGGTGTCAGAGGCAAGCAGATCTCTTTGAGTTCAAGGCCAGCCTGGTCTATAGAGTGAGCTCCAGGCCAGCTGGGACTAAAGGGAGACCCTGTCTCAAAAATACAAAAAAAGAAGAAATGTATCTGATTTTAACTATTGACCCCTAATGTCATTGTGCTGCTTTCACTAAAACAGTGCTTTCCATGGCCACATTCCTGCATGTGGATAGTCCTCTTTTGCTTTAATAATATTATTATAAATGGAGTTTTGTTTACATCACTAAAATGTAGCTATATGCCTTGTTGTTGATCGTGTGTTGTCTTTGGTTTTTTTTGGTGATTTAAAGCTATTCTCCTTCTCCTTGTATTTATTTTTAAGTTTAATTTTGCTTGCGTCATTTTGAGACTTGTACATTGAGTTCTGTATTTAGTCATTTCCACCCATTTCTTTCCCCTTACAAACTTCTCCACTTGCTCCCAAATTCATGCTCTCTTCTTTAATTATTATTATAATTACAGGTATATATGTACTTGTGTATATTCTACTGAGTCCATTTAATGTTGTTCATATGTACATTTGTTTAGGGCTGACCAGTTTGTATTGATAACCTATCAAAAACATGTCCATGGAGAAAAAGGATTCTCCCTCCCTCAACAGCCATTGGTTGCCTGTAGCTCTTCATCTAGAGGGTAAGACTTTATGAAATATCTTCCATCCACACAGCCAGGTCAAGCGGTAGTATTATGCATGTCTTGTTTAACTACCCAGACTGTTGGGATCTCATGAATGCAGCACCCTAGTCATGTCTATTAGAAGTAGGCATCCTGGTCTACTAGCCCTTATAATCTTTCTGCCCCCTCTTCAGTGATGTTCCCTGAGCCTTAGTTGTAGGAGTTGCAATGAAGACGTATTAATTGCAGGCAGGCCCCTTCATGTTCACTGTGCATCTGCATTTTGACCAGGTGTGGATCTCTATAATAGCTTCTGTCTGCTCCAAAGAGAAGCTTCTTTGATGAGGTGTAAGAGATACACTGACCTGCCAGTATAACGATAAACATTTAGAATACTGTTAGAAATTATACTGATTGGGGTTGGAGAGATGGCTCAGTGGTTAAGAGCACTGACTGTCCTTGCAGAGGACCCAGGTTCAATTCCCAGCATTTTTTTCTGACCTCTGCAGGCATTGCATGGCATGGGTGCACTTATACACATTCTGGCAATGCAGTCATACACATAAAATAAAAATAATACAATATAAAAATTAAATTATATTGTTTCACAAAAAAGGCAGGGTGTGTTCTACTCTAAGGTCTCTGACACTCCAGCAGCAGGTAGTTGGGCTAGGCTTTACATTACCATGCATGCATTCCCTTTTATTGTGTAGGATTAAATCCAATTAGTCAGCTGTTGGTTACCCCCAATATAAAAGGGAACTTACCTAGAAATCCTTCCCTGAAGACCAGCTCTCATAACATGGGAAAGACCTTTGCTTTTCTTGTCATTTCTATAGCTGCCTAGCAGTGGTTTCTTTGAAATTCTTAACTTGATAATGTTCTAAGACTCCCTTCATGAATGCAGGGACTGATGCAAGAGACTATCCTCTTCACCTGCAAATACTTCTGTGATGTTGCATTAATTGAAGAGAGTCGCCATGGCTAAAGTTATATTCCCATTCCATGGAGATTTATCTCCATTGATCTTCACAAGTGGTAGTGAGACAGTCTAACACATCTATTCTAAAATTGTGGAGCTGAATCACCACTTCCCACTTAGCTGTGAGGAGCAGCCATTGTGATAGGTAAAACAAAAATAGCCTGTGGCATGCAGCTGCAGTCCTACTGTGTTAATGGTTTCATCAGTTTAGAATGGCATTTCATTGAGAAGAAAGGCATTAGATGTTTGAGACCCAAAAACTGAGAAATATTGGGATAGTAGTCATTGGAAGGATGCCAGAATTTGAGAAACGAAGAAAAGGATGGATCTAATGAATCAGTACTTAAAACGTAGTTATGAAAGCAGTGGTAGAGCAGGATGAATTGGTCAGTGGACCCAGAATTTAAGCAGGAGAAATGATCTCCAAGGCGACTTGGCATCCCTTAATTGGGATTTTATACCAGCAACAGAGTCCAGAGTGATCTGGACACATCGTGTAAGAATATCCTGTTTGAAATTCCTGGCAATGTCAAAGTACAAAATTCTTTCTGAAATATGTGAGCCTGAAGAAGTGGGCAGCACACCATACCAATGATTGGGATTTCCTACTTGTTTGACACTTGGGTGCTTTTTTCTCAAAAGAGACTCTATGATGACTCCCAAGTCTGTCTCTTATCTCCAGTCAGAGATTATAACTAAGGCTAAAGTCACAGCATGACCAGATGGTGATGTGCTGGTCCTAAGATGGAAAGAACACTAGTATATCCCCAAGAAGCAATGGGACTTAGGACATCTGCAGAGCCAGTGACTACCATGATCCAGGATTCTAACAGTTCTTTACCAAAGGGTAATTAAATTCAGACAAAGGAAAGTTCAGAGTTTTTCCAGGACCTTTCTTGTTTAGAGGACTTCAAACTCAGGAGATACGTGGAAACTGGTGTTGTTATATCATTACCAAGATATCTTCTGGACAGAAGAGTTTCAAGCATAAAGTGGCATGGCTTACAGGCACACAGGAACATGAGAAAACCATCAGGAGACCTATTTCAAAGGAGACTCTAGAAGATATGCTATCTACCAAAGCAATATGTGAGTTCTACTCCTGTTTATGTTACAAACAGCCCAACAAACATGTTGCCTCCTTCTTAACCAGGAAAAGTTGGATAAAACACAAAAAACATACTATTTTCTGAACCCATTAGAAAATAAGTGAATTCAATTTCAAGGTTGACAAGTCCTCTAAGAAGACACTGTGCATTGTGTTATTGTGTATTTGATAGGGAATAAAAGGAAAAATTAGGAGCTGTTTCAGCAGATGGGGTAAAGCACTAATAGATTAAGAAAGCCTTAAGAGCTATGTGTGGGCTAGCTCCAGAGTTCAGCACCTCTAGGGCCCCCTGAATAAAAGACACACCCCCATAAGATCTTTTCATTCATTGATTTTACAGATTCCTTGCAAGAAGAGACTGGGAACCAAGTCCAGAGATAACATCCTCTGTGATAGTCTCTGTAATGGATGGTGCATGGCTACCAGTAGAAGACCTTGAAGATCCCTTGATTCTGAAGTAAGAAAAAGAGTAAATCTTGTATGCCTCTAAGAGAAGCACAGAAGCCTCTGTCACCAAGGCACAGGTGAAAAGAATAGCTTTGCCATGAAGAGAACAAGGAACGTATTACACTTCTGACCGAGAAGCAAGCAATTCAGCAGAGCTCAGGGTCAGCTGTTGGAAAGGTGAGCTCTGCTTATGCTAAGGTCCGGAAATGACCTTCAGGACAAAGCCTCACACAAGTACAAGACATACTAGAGTTAAGAGACCAGGAGAAGCAGAGCCAAGGACAGTGTAGAAAACCTCATCCTCAGGATGAAGACTGGCCAAAGAATGAGACTGAAATGGTAAGGCAGAGAACACTGCCACCAGTTGGTCTACAGTACAGGGAGAGCACAAGAGATCATAAGCCCTGCTGTGGCACATATAAAAAAGATGAATACAAGCTGTGATGAAACAGATGTTGGCCCCGTGGGCTGTGCTCTGAGACAGAAGGAAGCAGGCAGTCACTCTTGTCAGGCATGGATGGTTATAATGGAGCTATAAAACCCAGCCCAACTGAACTCTCTGTTGTGTTAACTAAAAGTCTACCACTTACATAAAAGTGCAAATGAGCCATTTCCATGTGTCAATATACTTAACCTCAGGTGCTAATATTTATTTTTTGGTCTTTTCCAGACAGGGTCTCCCTGTAGCCCCAGCTGTCCTGGAACTTGCTATGTAGACCAGGCTGGCCTTGAACTCACAAAGATTTGCCTATCTCTGCATCCTGAGTGCTAGAATGAGAGGTGTGTGCCACCCATCCACCTGGCCTGTTCTTTTGGTTGCTAATATTCTTTTAAATATAATGCAAAGAATTTAATAGCAGTATTGTGAAAAAAACTGTCATAAAGAAAACTCAGAATAAAAACACAGTGTCAAGAGAGAAAGGAGAGCTAGGGTGATATCTTAGCTGTTAAGAGAGTCTGACAGTGTGCGCTAAGGCCTGGTTTTGATACCCAGTATCTCATGAGCAGAGTGGGTGACACAGGACTGTAATCCCAGGATTCAGGAGGTGGATACAGTAAGCTCAGAAATTCAAAACCATCCTTATCTACATAGTAAGTTCCAGGCCAGTCTGGGCTAGACACTTTGTCTCAAAAATAATCAAAGGGGCTGGAGAGATGGCTTGGCAGTTAAAGAGTATTGGCTGCTCTTGCAAAAGACCATGGTTCCATTCCCAGCAGCCACATGGCAGCTAAACATTGATGACCTTGCCTCCAGTTTCAGGGAATTGGGCACAATTTTCTGGCCTCCATGGGCATTGAACACTTGGGTGTACTTACATGCATGTAGGCAAAATATTCATACACATAAAATAAAAACAAAATAATAATAAAAAAATGAAATAAAATAAATATAAACAGAGAAAAGTCCATGTATAGTAAGAGACTCTGTCCTGAGGGAATGAAGAGTCAGCAGAGCAAACCAAATCCTCCTCTCACCTCCACAAGTGGGAACATGGGCATGTTTACTTACCCATACATGTGGGCTACAACACACACGCACACACACACACACACACACACACACACACACAGCAAGTCGATTAATATGTTTTGAAAAAGAGAAGTAACAGCATGTATTAAAGATGTAGTATTTCAACAGAGAGAGATTATAAAGAAACAAATGAGAAATCTGAAATAATATCAAAATAAAAGATTCTTTCATTATGCAGAAGACTGGGTATACATGATGAAAGAATCAACTGGATTGAAGAAAGCTTAGTAAAATTTCTCTAAACTAAAGCACAAATAAATGTAATGAAAAAGATTTTTCATAGCTGTGCTACAATATGAAACAGTATAAGCTGTGTGTAGAATTGAACAATATGAGTAGAGAGACAAGAAGTATTATAAGAAATAATGAACAACTGAGTTTTCAGAATTTAATAAAGGAAAATATCCTACATAACCTAGAACTCTAGAAACTCACAACAATCAAACACACACACACACACACACACACACACACACACACACAAGGAGAAAGACAGAGAGACAGAACAACAGAGAAAATTGTATCACACTCAAATAACTGAAGACAAGAAATTTGAAAGCAGTTAAATAGTAACATTTATGAAGACAGTCAAAAGCAAAGCTTACAGTAGTGTGCGGACTTTTTGCAAAACACGGTGTTATATCTTCGAAGTACCATGGTTTATAAATAAATCGACACTGTCAACACAGAATTTCGATGTGCGTAACAGATCAAATACAGACAGAGCTCCAACATGCACGAAACTACAATGCAGCAGAAAGGAATAGGGAAACTGAAATTGAAAAATCATAGTTGGAGACTTCAATATCCTTTTCAACGGTTACATAATAAATAAGTAGAAAATTAACAGAGATGTTGGATACTCAAGTCACAATATCAACCAACTAGTCACATTGATGTTTATGAATAAAATCACAATAATTGTAGAAATCCAATATTCACAAAGGGTGACCATATTGGGAACTGACAAAAATGTCTTAGGCATTTAAATAAGCAAAATTATATAAGCAAGTTGTCTGTATCCTAACTCTAATATAATTTTAATTATATTGATTATAGAACAGAAGTTGATTAAAGCAAACATTGGTGATAAAATCTCCAAATAGCTTTTAAATCAGACACAATACCAAGAGTATAATTTTAAGTAATATACATGTTAAATATTTTAAAATTATGCTTGTAGTTAGAAAACATTTGGAATTTAGTGAAAATAAAATAAAAAAATCAATTTGGACAGATATAGTTAAAAACCATTTATAGGAAAATTTATATCAGTAAATGCTTATAGTAGTAAGCAAGAATATTTTACATCAGTAATATGCTTCTCTTTTATTATTAAACTTTTTCCATAGGCCATACATCATTTCTCAGTTGAATCTAGAGTCGCTTCCTTTTCCATGTCCCCCACCCCACCAGAGTCCCTGCACTCTGTCATACATGTCCTGCATCTTTTTCTGAGCCTTTTCAGAGTTTTTTTTCAGTTCTTTTGTTGTTGTTCCCTCCAACTTGTATTGCTACAGTATATATAAACATATATATATATATATATATGTATATAGTTATATATATGCATAAGTATATATATATATTATTATATATATATTATGTAATAATATATTATATATATATATATAATAATAATATATATAATATATTATATATATAATTATTCATCTATCTAAAACAGTATCTATATACTATCTAATTACCTTCGAATTGGGTAGGATTTTTTCCCAACAAAAAATCAGCCCCCATATACATGGGTTACCGTTAAGGAAGTATCTCGACGGTAGACCTCCTTGGCAATCCCAAACAACCATCAATCCTGCACTTTTGCTCCACGTTGGGGTCTTTCCCTCCCATGGTCCCCCAAATGAAGTCCAGTAAGCACGCGTCCTGTCTTGATCCCCCTGCACTGGCCTCCATGATACAGCCCAGGTAGTCCAACAATGGCAGTCTGTATTCTGACAAGGCTGACATCCCCTTAGCTGTTTAGTCCATAAGCTGGGTATCTCAGTAGTCCCCATCTGGCACTGAAGGTTTGGAGGATTCTTGGAGAGGCATGAGTCCTCAGTCCATATTGGAAGGTTAAAAAGCTGTGTCTCATGGCTTGGAGGGGTGCTAAAAGCAGTGGCAGCCACAGAGTAGATGCACTTGCCAGTAAGAATCAAAGACAGGCCAAACCACAGTACTCCCTCATTTTTCTTTTTGTCTGTTTACTAAGATCTCAAGTTCTATGTCTGCAGTACAGTTTCTCTAGTTTTATTGATAATTTATATCTGGTTGTACTTTCCTTTTGGATGATTAAGGCCACACAGCCCAGATTAACCAAGGTATTTTGTTTTCTCAAGGTCAGTTGAAGATCTGCTCCTCAGGGGTCTCGGGTTTTTTTTTTTGGGGGGGGGGAGACAAGGGAGGAAATAGAGATGGCTGAGAAACATCTTAAAAATGTTCAACATTGCTAATAATTAAGGAAATGCAAATTAAAACCACTTTAAGATATCATCTCACCCTGATAAGGCTGGCAAGAATCAAGAAAAGAAATTATATTAAGTGCTGGAGAGGGTGTGGGGAAAGGGGAACACTCATCCACTGCTGGTGGGAATGCAAACTTTTATCACCACTATGGAAAGCAGTATGGAGAACCCTTAAAAGACTCAAAATGAGCCTACCACCTGACCCAGCCATACCACTTCTGGGAATATATCCATCAGACTCTTCCTACCAGAGAGATACACGTACAGCCATGTTTATTGCAGCCCTCTTCACAATAGCGAAGAGCTGGAACCAACCAAATGCCCCTCAACTGATGAGTTGATAGAGAAAAATGTGGTATATCTACACAAATGTGGAACATTTATGCAGTGGTAAAGAAAGATGGCATCATGAAATTTGAAGGTAAATGGATGGAAATAGAATATTTTATGTTATGTGAATTAACACAATCACAGAAAAACAACAGAAGAATGGTATCCTTTTTCTGTGGATGCTAGTACCAAGTACCTAGTTGGTAAGACAAACTGAGCAACACCAATGTTATATTCCTCATGATCTAAAGACAGTTGTGCTCTTGCATTGTGAATCCCTAAACAGGTTCTAGAGCTGACCTAACATTTATTTTCAGACCTTGGGTTTTTGGTACATGATGGAGGGTATGTATGCATCTTTTAGAGTAATATGGGATTAAAATGGAAAGATGCAAATCAAGAAATATGATATGGAAATAACATACAGTTTGTTTCCAAAGGATACAATTTTAAGATAGGTGCAATGTAACAGGCTGGTACAACTTAGGCTTTCTGGGTGCTTAACAACCACACTTAAAGCCCATACCAATTTGGCTGAGGAACCTAAGTGATAACTTTGTTCCTTGCCCTCAGAGGTCAACCAAGTCTTAGGGGATTATGCATGGGGGCATCTCTTGAAATGTCCTGCAAATGTGGGTCACCAGTCTTCCTGTTCAGGGAGGTCTTGGAGAGCCACTAATGGGACGTCAGCTAGTGTCCAGTCTATAAAGAGGAAAGTCTGCTCATGCTTCAGAAAAGGAAGCCTGGTCTAGCAAGACCTGATTTTGTCCTCAAGTGGATGGAACTGGTGGATGAGGAGCTGAAAGGAGCAAGGTGCTCCTACCCCCCAGAAAAACAAACCCCGAATAATATGCTTCTATAAGAAAGTGAGAACTAACAGTAAGACTCAAAATAAGCAGTAAGTGCAGAAATAAGTTAAATGGGAGAGAGAGAGAGAGAGAGAGAGAGAGAGAGAGAGAGAGAGAGAAGAGAGCAGAAAAGAGAATATCAACTTAACCCAAAGCACATTCAAATTGATTAGCAACACAGCAAGAAGACATCAATTATTTCTATAAAGATTGTTGAAGACATCATTAAAGATTCTACAAAACAAAAAGAAAATAATGGGTTATAATTGAAAACTTTATGCCCACAAATTTAACAATTTAGATGAAATTAATAAAATACCTCAAAAGATAATAGCTTAGCTTTGTTCTAGAAAGCCACAGATCCTTTAGAACGTTCACGCTCTATGTTCTAAAACAATGTGTGGAATAAAGCACTTTCACAGGTGCATTTGATTGGTGAACTCTTCTAAACACGTAAAGAATAACTAATACCCTTTCTGCACAAGCTCTGGGACAGAAAATAGCAATGCAGCCTTTGAGGCACCTGCAGTAACTTTATGCAGAATCAGACCAGGACTCAAGCAATAAAAATCCCCTCTTCTTTGATAAGCATGGTCCCACCAAAACTTTGATGATATGAAGTCAAAGATTGTATTGAAATATGAAAATGATAATCCATGTATGACTGTGTCCCAAGAGGGAAAGCATGGCTGTGAATCTTAAAACCTGAAGCATGGCATCAAAATATCAGAAAGAAAAAAAATTACCTCAATTATATTTTATCAGATTTAGGAAAAACGTTTTTACACATTTATGATAAAAATATCAGATGATGCCAAGGAAAGGCTGTCCCTGTTTCCTGCTTGGTTCCTTACATTACACAGAACATGCTCGGTTTTGGACAGATGCTCCATGGAGGAAATTGCGTGGCTTGACACAGGCTCCTGCCTCAGGTTTTTCCAAGTTGATAGTCATGCTCTAGTCTAAGGACCACATTTTCCTCCACAGCTCAGTGCAACTATCCAGAGCCTTTGAATCCTACTCACTGGCTTCTGACAGGCTTGGTTCTGAACAAGATAAAGCAGAAGCAACCAAAAGGTTTCACCTTGGAGAAATTTCTGGTTTACTAAGAACTTGACATACATGTGTTCACCTTTGTTCAGTGAAGCCAAGGCTCTCCAGGTTCTGTATTGTATTTACTTTCATCAGTAAAGAAAATATTTATTTTCCATAAATAGATGAAATGTTTCTGTATTTTATTTCATTTGAGGATTGCAATAAAAATGATTCAATAATTTTTTATTAATTTTATTTATTTCTGTGTGTGTGTATGAATGTACTGTCTGCATGCAAGTTTGTGTACTCATGTCATGCAATGCCGCAGAGGTCAATAATTTTTAAAACATGTTATTCCACTATTGTCAGAAACAGGCTTTTTTTGCCATTACATTTTTATTGATGCTTTGTGTACTTCATACATGATTTTCCAATACATTTCAAGCATATTTCCCTTTCCCTTCCCCCCACCCCACCCCACCCCATCCCAGATCATGCATTCTACCATAAATGTCCTGCATCTTTCTCTGTTTTTTTTTAAATTTTTTTAACAATAAGTGATAATTTATGAGTACAAGCATCCTTCATGTAAAACCAGTTTGCAAGCAGTTGTGCCCAAACTCACACAGCCCATGGGTCCCACCATCCAGCGAGGGGGAGGGAGGGCTTGTATGTTCAATCAAGTTGATCAAATAAGTGTCCAGACTATATTGCTGAAGTTTCACCATTCACCCCAATCACAGCCCTTACATTCTATCATGCCCCCTCTTCCGCGGATTGTTCCCTAGGCTTAGAAAAGGGGCACAGGTGGAAGAAGAAGCAAAACAGTCTACTTTCTCTGGAACTGTTTTCTTGGACTCTGGTCAATTCTGGTTGTTTCCTTTCACGGGCTGACAGTTTGTCCAGGAATAACCTTTTGATCTTACTAATGAAGCACAAGCAATTAGATATATAGGTATTTAAACAGTACTAATTATTATGGTAGGTTACTTTGGTATAGACACAGATGTTTGAATGGCATGTTAATCCATGAATTACATTTTTTTCTGTTAAATATGGCAGGGTCTTACTGTGGCTTATAACATCTCCTAGCCATTAGAGGATGTAGGCTTGTGGCATCAGCCATGGGTTATTCCTCCAAGGAGAGAGCTACTAGCCAATTAGATTTGGGATATACAGGCATATGGCTGCCTCTGCTGCACAGTATTTCCAGGCAGGTGAGTTGTAGCTGGTGCTGATAGAGGAGTCTTGCTTGACTCAAGGAGACCTATATTTGCTTTATTGGGTCAGTGGCCTTTGGTAACACTCTCTGGCATTCCAGAGATCATCTGTACACTTGCATGTGTAGTCTCAATACATCTTTCCCATGTTAACATCAGGTCTTTGACAGCAGGGCCTTATTTCCTCTCTTCTTGCGGGTATCCCAGTTTAGAGGCAAGTAGCCTTTACCTTTTGTGGGGGCTTGGATGCCCTGGCCAACATCTCCTTGGTATATATAATATAGAATATATTATAATATATAATATTATATATAATCTAGTATATATAATATACTATATATAATATAGAATATATTATATATAGAATTATATATATATAATATAGAATAATCCATTGCTGATGTCAGAGCTCCTGTATTAATATATTTTGCTTAAGTGCATAGCTTAAGGAGACTTTAGTATTATATTTGCTTCTGAATAGAGAATAATCCTTTTCACAGTTCCTATGTCTATTAGTTAATTAAGGAAGGCAGTTTTACTGGTTTTAGAAGAGATTACCTCTATAACAGTGGTCTCCAATTTACAGTTGGAGAACGACCTCATCATCATCATATTTCTCCTTGTTCTATGGGGGGGAGGTAAGAAAGTCTCTCATATTAAAACCTTTGCGGCACCTAGAAGGTAAGTTTTGTTAGGACTCATTATAAATAATTGTTACAAGTAGGATCCACAGAGGGGTTTGATGTTTGTAGCAATCTGAGGCTTTTCTTCCTTTCAATGTTCAGACAGGCCAACCTTTCTGTTGGCACTTTCTGGTACATCCTACTCAATCCAAAGCTGTATCTTTTCTTTCTCAGCCGTTAAGTTGGTGACATTTTGACCTGTTCAGAGCATACAAATCTTTTCCTGTAGTTAGTTTTAAGATTTGAATTGCAAGGTTTTTGACAAAAATGTTTCATATCTGTCTGTATCCCCCCTTTTTTTAGGTTTTTGTTTTTTGACCCATGAGTCCCCAGAAGGCAGTTGTATTATACATACCCATAGGGTGGAAACAAGGCACAGGTTTCATCAAATTCACCCATGCTGTTTTGGGTGACTGTATGTGATTAACTTGGGAAGCAAACTTAATTTTTACGTTAAATTATCTTATAGCTGAAAGAGAATGCTACAAGGTGATACTGTGCATCAGAAAAATTACAGAGAACATTTGTATGTGCCAATCCCAAAGTTATTGTTATACAGATTTTATGTAAAACAAATGTGGACAACAGCAATTTATATCTCCATTTAACT
>VZQC01007054.1:124435-244674 GCA_009823505.1 Rhizomys pruinosus | reverse complement strand
AATGATACCAAGTGCTGGAGAGGTTGTGGGGAAAGGGGAACACTCATCCATTGCTGGTGGGAATGTAAACTTGTACAGCCACTATGGAAAGCAGTGTGGAGAACCCTTAGAAGACTCAAAATGAGCCTTCCATTTGACCCAGTCATACCACTCCTGGGTATATACCCACAAGACACATCTTACTGCAAAGATACATGCACAGCTATGTTTATTGCAGCTCTGTTCACAATAGCAAAAAGCTGGAACCAGCCCAGGTGCCCCTCAACTGACGAGTGGATAGAGAAAATGTGGTACATGTATACAATGGAGTTCTATGCAGCGGTAAAGAGGGACAACATCATGAACTTTGCAGGTAAATGGATGGAGCTGGAAGACATTATGTTAAGTGAAGTAACACAGTCCCAGAAAAACAAACGACAAATGGTGTCCCTCATATGTGGATGCTTGTTTAACAATTTCTATGTTTGACCATTTGTGATTCTGGTTCTCCTGGCTTTTGTGCTTGCTGCCATTTATTCATGGGGATCGGGCACCTGTCCCTCACCAGTAACTCTCATGCGGTAATTTTTACTGTTGGCTAAAATTCCTTTGAGTCCTAGACTAAAGAATGGTTCCTCCAGACATCAACAACCTCTATTTGCACCACAAATCTGGAGCACTACTATTCTATGAATAGTTGAGATTTAAATCTTCATATCTTAAACCAACAAACTGAGTCCACACACATGTTATTTACATGTGCAGGTTTCCGGGGAAAATGATTTTTCCTTACTATCCAATCAGTTTTGAGTGAGGGGACTTTCTTAGATTCCCAGGTACAAAGGCCCTGGACTTCACTTCTAGACCCCACTGTACCAGGGCTCCTACCAGCTCTAGCTTTCCATTCGTCTTCTGTAAGGCTATGAAAGTCCAATATCCTTAGGGTTCAATATTGTTATGGTTCAATTATCTCCCTACAAGTTCATGTTTTGAACACATTTTCCTAAACTAGTGGTACATTTTACAAGGCTGTGGAACCTTTAGCACCTTGGCCTAAGCTTACAAAAGTAAGTCACCAACTATGAGTTTTTGATGGTTGCACTCAACCTTTACTTCCTGTTGTTCTCTCTGCTTCCTGGTCATGATGTGCACAGTGTCTACCAACACCTCCCCCCATTAACTCCTGTTCCACAATGCCTTCCTGCCAGGGTGGGGGTGGGCTGAAATCGTAGCAACCTGTGGATCAAATGAGTATCTTCCCTCTGAAGTTATATCTGTCACTTACGTTGATAAAACCCTGAAAATACTCTAATATAGATACGATATGAAGTTCAATTTCTCTTCAATCTCTAATTCCAAGTGCTGGCATCCTATATTAATTTTCTGATTGTCACCCGTTGCTATATTTTTGTAAAAAAAATTAAAATATATGCCTATTTGCTATTTTAAGAGGACAGATATCTGGTGAAACTAGATTTCTTGACTCCAAGAAAGAAATGCTATAGTCGTGGTCTCATCTCTTCTCTTGAATCTTAGGACTACCTGTGAAATAAACGTCACCATTCCAGCATCACACCCATGAGGATCAGTCACTCAAAGACATAGAGGAGTTTACTTGCATATCTACTACTAAGAAATACGGAGCTTTGCTTCAACTCAGAGTTTCAAGTACTGGACAACATTTTCCTTTCCTCTATTTTACTGTTAATTTACCTGTGGGGATTAGTAAGCCTCTGCATTTTCAACTTTGAGAAATTGTTCTGATTGATATCACTGGAGAGGCATCATCAAAGAACAGGTCTGAACAGCAACTTGTGGCAGGAATGGATGCCTTGCACAGAAATTTAATTATAGTACCAGGATTTACACAACTCCTCTACAAACTTTTATAAATATTGCTTTTCTTTACTTCAATATTCATATTGAATCTGCTGGTTTCATTATAAAACTCAGATGCTTTATAAAACATCACAGCTAAATTCAATATATTTTAATAAAAACATCTTTAATCTTTATGGTACCAGCCCTACAGGTAAAACTTCCTTTTGGTAAGAAACACTTACTGTATCACCACTATTAGATCCAATCATGTTAGTAAAAAGGTATTGATATCAAAATCCAGGTGTAAATAGTATACATAAATTCAAAATATACATTAAATGAAAATTACCAAAGCATTCTGCTGAGGCTTGGTGAAAATTTTAAGCCATCTTCATTGTGTTCAATGTGCTTGTTTGTTTGTTTGATGGTGGAGACTGATCCCAGGGCTTCTCCTCTACTAATGATGGACTCTACCACTGAGCCTAACTCATAGCCCTTTTTGAGATTTTAGAAAGTGTAATAACTGAGTACATTTGTTCACATATATGTATATATGCATATACATATATGCCATTAATACAAACCTCTATATTGTCTCTTTAGTTACCTTGCTTTAGACCTAAGATATGGATTAGCCCTTTCAGGAAACCCATAGCTCAATTTGCCTATAAAGAATCATATTGTTGGCCTTAGGAATTCTGTTAATTTAGAAGTTCTTACAACTGTTTTCTGAACCAGGTTTCTAGATGTTGTTGAAATTTACTTGTCAATACTTTTACATATTTTTGGCCAAAGTCTGCATGTATGTTAACCTTATTTATTTTCCACAGATTATTCAAGATTTCATAGGATAAGAAACATACCTATTATTGAAAAGACCATTTGTATTATTTTCCTTCTGGTTTTATCACATTGGGGTGAGACTGGCATTCTTTAACAACTGTGATTACAGTTCCGTATGTTAGATATGTTTCACTAAAATTAGAGAAGCAAGCACAATACTATACTTCTTTATCTCCACCATCACCACTTTCTACCCACTCGGGCACAGGGCTGTAGAGATAAGACATTATTATTTTTGCCCTAGTTCATACATTTAATTTTAAAGGGCTCAAGAATCATGACCTAACTATGAACCTTCTATGATGTATAGCTCTAAAATAATGAATGTCTCCTTCTGAGGCAGAGTCTATGTGGTTTAAAATGCTGTGTGTACTTGTGTGACCATAATTTCTTTAACTTCATGATAGAATTGAGGTAAACATTTCTTTAAAAAGGCTTCCACAGACCTTGAGTTAATGCTCTCTCCTCTCTCCAGTGGTTCTTTGGTGGAGACTGACACCAGATCCTGCACTCTGTGGTGGGAACATCATCAGCAATACTTGCTTTGGTTCTAGTCCTAATATTTTGACCTATTTCTAATACTTGGTCCTTTTGTACATAAGGCAATGTGATTAAGTGTATGTTGATTTTGAATAACTGGGCTCCAGGTTCCAAGTGTACTAATTTTAGAAATGTATCTTTAAGTATTCGACTAAAACTTTCCGAAGATTAATTTGTTTTGTTATTACACAAAATTAGGTTGACAATTCATATTATGTAAGTTGTTTATGATAACCAAATAAAATAATGTTTATTATGGTTTCTGAATATAATCAATACTCAATGTTATTAGTTTCCTTGTCTCCCAGAGTCCTGTCATGATATAGACTATGTATCAATGATCAATTAAAATTATTTAGTTATACAGAAGTATGGGCAATGATAGGAATAGAAAAAATATGTTCAAAGACACAGATTCACAGGTAGAGTTGTAGCCCCTCAGCCTTAAGCAACGAGGGGCTCAATACCCTAGGCACAGGTGTTTGTGAGAGGATTCTGAACATGTTCCAAGGCTGTTGCAGAACAAAGCAGCAGAGTAAATCCTCCCTGCCAGACACCAGAGAGAGATGGAGGGAGGAAGCCTATTGTAGTCACGTCTCTTCCTGCCTTCTGATGTCCTGCTGGGAACTTTAGTGGAAAGCTCCCAAATGAAAATGGAGGGCAAGGAAGCCCTGACAGCTGTGCACACAGCATTCTCTCCCTGGGGCACAGAACTCATGTAAGGGGTACAGGACAATTCTCAACTGCAAATGAAGAACCCTTGTTCTGGTTTGTTTCCATCACCCTTCACTTCTCTGGATTTCAAGTTTTATTTACCTGCACTGATAGTGGTTCAATGTACTAGTTCATCAGAATTTATAAGTTGTTGCATTGCTCATCCTGGTATACTCTGTAAACACTAAGTACAGAAGAGAATCTTTGTGTAGGTACTGGAGCTCACTACACCCTCACATTTGTTTTCCCTTACCCCTCTGTAAGCTGGATTTTCCACTGTCAATTACTATCTGACCAATATCCCCCATCATCTTTCAAAGTTCAGATTGGTGACTTGACTGCATTTTTAGTGCACTGTAAGCATCACCATTCTCAAAATCTCTGCCTTGTCTCTTCTAATTTGTGAGTACAATACTTTGTCTTCCTGCGCTTGGGCAGAGTTGATCATTCTTTCTGAGACTCCTGGAGACATGTGGCTCTGAACTGAGCCTTCCTGAGCTTTCTTTCATAACCTGCTCCCAACTCTGTTGCACTGGAATTGGTCCCTGCCCACTGGATAAGAACACGCCAGGTTCTAGCTGTCCCAGGGAACTCTGATCATTTTCCTTTCCCTGCACACACTGGAGAGCAATGGCACCATCTCAACCCAGTAATGTCCAGATTAATGAATCAACAAGATTGAGGAATTCATGTAGGGATTTCCAGGGATCAGAAGAATAGGAAACAAGAAGTCACAAAAAGAATAACCTGCAGAGAAGAGATAAAATGACTTTAACCTGCAGGGATTTTATCTCCTTCCTTCCTGGTTTGGTGAGGATGAGAAAACAGCAAAAGATTTTTTGGTGAAGCAACAAGGGGCATTTTATTCAGAAATGTATGCATTCTTGAGATTTAAAGATGCTGAACTATGACCAAGGTCCTGTGAATTCGTTTCTACAAACTTTAAATACTGAGAGACCACTTTCTAAGTTTTAAGAAAACAGGGCAACAATAAGTAATAGAATATGGCTTTTCCTTTGGTCACAGAAGCATGTCAATTCATCTACAAGTCATGAAGAGGAGGGCGAATATCAGACGCTCCCCCTTGGTTGGTTATCAGCTAAAGAGAGCCAATGGCCTAGAGCCCAGCTTGTACAAAGGTACTTGTTTGAGGCTTATTAGGGAAGGGGAGCCACTGGGAGTCACAGGGACAAGGTAATAGGGAAGTGTGTGGGAAGCTGTTACTGCATTTGGTACTGGACCTGAGGTTTCTGCAGATCAGTACAGTTCACAGTCACACAGAATTGCACCTGAAAGAAAGGAGGGTCCAGAAAAACAGAAGAGCAGAATGCGACCTCGAGTGTCTCCAATCTTAGTACTGTGGTCTTTTGCTTAGAAGCTCGTGCTCTTAATTGCTAAGGTATAGACACACACACACACACACACACACACACACACACACACACACACCAGCCTGGGACCTGGAGAAGCTGCAGTAGTTTAGAGGACCTGGAGTGGTCTCAAGCCCCAACTGGTACTGTCAAGAGAAGTGTCAGATCAGTGGCAACATCTCAGCTTCAGATGCACCTGTTACACTACACCAACCTTCAGACAGCACCAACTACTGCTTCCTCCTACTTAAATGTTAAACCAGTTTCTCCTAGGCCCACCCTGATTAATAATTCTAGATCAAAGAAGCTAGCACAGAATAGAATCACTGCAATTACCACATTGTAGATGACTAATGGAGACATCTGAAACTTTTTCAAGTGTCTAGGCAGCATCTCTGTGGTGTTAATATTCAAGACTGTGCACACATGTAAGAACTACGCACAGGATCTGCGAGTGAAAGCCAATGCTGTTTACTCTGATTCCATGACAAGGTTGTTGGCATGGCCAACAGTCTGTCTTAGGCCTGAGTGTCATTATTTCCCTTAATGCAGACATTAGATAGACTTCCAATCAGGGAAACTGAAAGCTCCTCTGTTCCATGCCTTCCACGGTATTTGGTTTGTTTCTAAATGGCTTTTCATCAGAATCGAAAGGCTTGCGATAAGAAAGTAGATGGAAATTAAACCAAAGAATTCTGACAGTTGAAGATTAAACTGGGAGCACAGATTATCAATCTGAAAATGAAGTGCTTCGCTGCATGTAAAGTAAGGAAAGGTGTTGATTTGTACTTGATTCATGGGCACTGTACTTGCATTCTGAATAATCCATGAACATCATCATCAGAACAATGTCACACTATGACAATTACGGTGCATGGAAAATGCAGACTTAATTGCTTAGTGTTTGATGAAATATAAAACGCACATTTTAATACTAGGGTTGTGGCTGTACGTGATAAATTAATATATAGTTACTGTAAAGGTGACAATAATCCACCTTTTACCCTTCAATATCATGATATAAAAAAACAAAGTTTTTACACCATGATTTTGCTTTCTCTACCAAGAACAGCAGGTAACATTTTTTTTTCAAAATCTTGTTGCTCGATTTTCAAATGAAAGACCAAGATCCTCAGATTGATAGTTGAGTATGCCTCCTTATGCCTAATTGGAAACTGGGCCACACGCTTTTAAATGACTGCTTACAAATATTTTACTTCAGTATGTAATTTTCTGGCAAACTTTTACAAGGCATCATAATTAATGCAGAGCTTTATTATAACTGGGAGAAGTCGTGCTACACATGTGTGTATAGCATCCATGCACACAAAAACACTCAAACAAGCATACACACCATACATACATACACACACACACACACACACACACACACACACACACACACACGCAAACCACAAAATGTTGCTATGTCTACTTACGTAAGTATTCCTTATCCAGTGGATTAATGCTTTAAGCTTAATCAGCCAACTCTTTAAAATCATCCTTCCACCATGTCGCCAAGGTAAAATCCCTGTAGATTGTTCCTAGAGCAGTGGTGGATTTAGAATGGGGTGCAGCTTCCATTCTTTACTTAGCATTATAACACCGAGAGCAGCGGCATCTTCTATCCCTAACACAGTCCATTCATCATTTCAGTAATGACTCTTTGAAGCACAAGAGATTGACTTGAGTAAAATACAGACTTAGAAAATTTCCTGTGTAGAATATAAGGAGATTTGGGAAAGCACTGTGAGAAAACAGCACCCTAATCGCTGACCTATTTTGATTCCAACAATCAATTGGGCATGGGACTCTAACAGTCTCAGAGGACCGTGATGATGAAACCACTGTGCTATCTTGGTAAACTTTCTGTCTCTCTGGTTTAAATGAGAATTCCCCATAGGCTGCATGTCTGTGAATATGAGGGTCCAGCTGAGGAGGTGTGGCCTTGCTGAAGGGAGCATGTCCCAGGGAGAGTTTACAGTCTTGCCCAACTTCTAGTATCTCTCTCTACTTCCTGCTCGGGCTAACAGATGGGAGTGCTCAGCTTCCTGCACTGGCTGTCTCCTGCCATGTGACACTGGCGTCTTGGGCCCTTATCCCTCTGGAACCATAAACCAAATAAACTCTTCCTTCTGTCCATTGCTTTGGTCATAGGATTTTATCACAGCAACAGAAGAGTAAGGAATGCAGTCCTAAAGTCCCCAATGCACCAGAATTCTCAGTACCCACCCTACCTTATGCATCTTAAATGAACTTGATTATCGGCTTAGAATTGAAAAGTCTCAGCAAATTACTAGCTCACATTTAGGAAATTCTCTAGTACATTTATCAGAAAAACATTTCCTTTTCTCTGTAAAACTCAGCAATCTTCTATATGTAAAGATTTATATTCTGTTTTGTACTCATCCAAGCAAGGACTTCATTTTGGTTACTTCTATTTTCTTTTTTTTTTTTTTTTTTTTTTTTTTTTTTGGTCTTTTGGAACAAGAGTCTCCCTTTAGTCTCAGCTGGCCTGGAACTCGCTTTGTAGATCAGGCTGGCCTTAACTCACAGAGGGTCTGCCTGCCTCTGCCTCCCAAGTGATAGGATTAAAGGCATGCGCCACCATGCCCGGCTTGGTACTCCTATTTCTGAATGTTCAGTTGCTCCTCCTGTGGTTATAAAAATCCAGTTTGCACGAAGGATGCCTGTACTCATGGATTATCACTTCATTAGACTTTAAAAATCGAAAAAAAAAAAAAAAAACCACAAACAAACAGAGAAAGATGCAAGACAGCTACGGCAGAATACATGATCTGGGATGGGGTGGGGGTGGGGGGGAAGGGAAAGGGAAATATGCCTGATCTGAATTGGAAAATGATGTACGAAATGCACAAAGCATCAATAAAAATTAAATTAAAAAAATTAGAAAGGGGACCCCTGGAGAGCAACCAACCTGTTGGAAGCAAAGCTTGGACAGACCTGAGGGTCCAATGTATCACTTCAAAGAAAAATGGATCGTTTTCCTTCACACACTCTCTTGCCGCCTTCTCCAAGGCCCAGGGACCACTTGTGGAAGAGGGGATGCTCCAGATTGTAAGGGGTGAAGGGGGTTATTGTGAGATCACAGCAAATATGGACTGGACTTTCATTTGGTCAGCATGAATATATGTACAGGCCTTTCCAGCCAGAATTGAACTTTGAGGTTCAACCAAATTCCCTATCTGTGTAAAATTGGACACGGATGTTTGCTAATTGTGTTTGTGTAAATTTTGCTTCTGTTAAAAAAAAAAAATCCAGTTTGCCAAATTCACTCTGCAGTTCCTGAGTTCTGAATGTAGAAACAGTTCTCTGTTGTAGTGTGGTATGAAATTCCATGGACAGTGAATGTCCTTCTTACTCTGTTGCTGTGATGAAATTGCTGACCAAAACCCCCTCGGGAAGAAAAAGGTTTATTTTATCTTATATTTCCCAGGTCACAGTTCTTCACTGAATGAAGTCAGGGTAAGTTCTCAGGGCTGGCACCTGGAGGCAGGTGCTGAAGCACAGACGATGAGGAAACACTACTGGCCTGCTCCTCTGACCTGTGCCCAGCTTACTTTCTTCTACAGCATAGGCACACCTGCCCAGGGGTGGCACCACCCACAGTGGCCTGAGACCTGTGTCACCCAACAATCAAGAAAACAGGTGAATCCAGTGGAAGAAATTCCTCAATTGAGGTTCGTTCCTCTCGGTACGTCAAGTTGATGACTGAATCTATCCAGTACAGTGTACTAGGACAGCTACCCCTGAAGTGATAAAAGGAACCTAGCTACTAAAACCCATATTTAAGAAGAAATACAAACCTTTCTGGTAAAAATTTGTTTTTCACATAAAATCCAACCATTTAAAAATTATAGTAAAAGGCAAAAAAAAAACAAAAAACAAAAAAACAAAAAACCCAAAATCATCTCACCATGGTTTACACCGTTACAATGACATGATGACATAATGTGCTCAGCAGGTCACATTGTCCTCCTCTACATCCAGGTTCAGAGTGACATCCAGAAACCACTGGGGATGTTGTTAGTGCATTGATTTTCCCAACATCAGGTAAAATCTCCTGTTCTGGGTTGTGGCTTTGGGTTTTTTTTTTGTTTTGTTTTTCCATCTTCTCTAGGAGTACTCACTCGACTATTTGTTTGGCATGTTTGGTTCTAGATTCCTTGGCCCTGGCTTCATATTTGAAGATGTCCTTGGATTATCAGGATATGAGACTAGAACCTTTCAGACATCTATAGCTACAGCAATAAAACTACATATGATATTTCACATGCTCTCATGTAGACAGAAGAAAATTCCTAATCCCTCCCGTCCTTCCTTCCTTTCTTCTTTCCTTCCTTCCTTCCTTCCTTCCTTCCTTCCTTCCTTCCTTCCTTCCTTCTTTCCTTCCTTCCTTCCTCCTTCCCTCCCTCTCTTCCTTCCTTCCATGCTTTTCCTGTCTTTTCTTCTTCCTGTCTCTCCATTTTCCCTCCACTACCTTCTTACTTTCTTTTTTTCCTCCAATTTTTTATTTTTATTTTTTAACAATAAATAATAAGTTTGGAGTACAAGCATGCTTCATGTAAAACCAAATTGCAAGCAGCTATGCCCAAACCCACACAGCTCAAGGCTCCCACCATCCAAATGGTGGGGCTTGTATGTACAATCATGTTGATCAAATAAGTGTCCAGTCTATATTGCTGTAGTTTCACCATTCACCCCAATTGCAGCCCTTACATTCTACCATGCCCCCCTCTTCTGCAGATTGTTCCCTAGGCTTAGAAAAGGGGCACAGGTGGGCTAGAAGCAAAACAGTTTACTTTCTCTGGAGATGTCATTTTGGACTCTGATCAGTTCTGGCTGTTTCCTTTCATGGGTTTGTTCAGGAATAACCTCTCAATCCTACTAATGAAGCACAAGCAATTAGATATATAGGTATTTAAACAGTACTAATTATTATGGTAGGTTACTTTGGTATAGACACAGATGTTTGGATGGTATGCTAATTCATGAAATATATTTTTTCTGTAAAAGATGACAAGGTCTTACTGTGGTTTATAACTTCTCCTAACCACTAGAGGATGAAAGCTTGTGGCATCAGCCGTGAATTATTCCTCCAAGAAGAAAGCTAATATCCAATTGGATTTGGGATGTACAGACATGTGGCTGCCACTGCTGTACAGTATTTCCAGGCAGGTGAGGTGTAGCTGATGCTGATGTAGGAGTCTTGTTTGACTCAAGGAGACCAATTTTTGCTTTATTGGTTTAGTGGCCTTTGACTGTACACTTGCAAAGATGTATTGAGACTGTACATCTGGACCAACTGTACACTTGCAAGTGCGGTCTCAATACATCTTTCCCATGCTTGTATCAGGACTTCGAAAGCAGGGCCTTACCGCCTCTCTTCTTGCAGGTATCCCAGTTTACAGGCAAGAAGCCTTTACATTTGGGGGGGGGGAGCTTGGATCCCCTGGCCAACATCTCCTTGGCAGAATAATCCATTCCTAATATCAGAGCTCTCCTGTATTAATTTATTATGCTTAAATGCACAGCTTGAAAAGACTTTAGTATTATATTTGGCTCTGAATATAGTATAATTTTTTTCACATTTCCTATGTCTATTACACTTAAAGAAAGCAGTTATAACGGTTTTGTAAGAGATTACCTCTATAACAGTCTGCTCTAAGTTACGGTTAGAGAGTGACTTCATTACCATCATGAATTTCTTTGTTCTATGAAAAGGAGATAAGAACATCTCTCATATTCAAACTTTGCAGCCCCTAGAAGGTAAGGTTCATTAGGACTCATTCTAAGCAGTTGTTACAAATAGGATCCACAGAGTTGTTTGATGTCTGTAGCAGTCTGAGGCTTTTCTTCCTTTTAATGCTTTGATGGGCCAACTTCTCTGCTGGTATTTCTTGGTACATCCTGCTTGATGCAAATCTGTATCTTTTCTTTCTCAGTCATTAAGTTGGTGATGTTTTGACCTGTGGGAACATACAAATCATTTCCCATAGTTAATTTTCAGATTAAATTGAAAAATTTTTGACAAAAAGGTTTAATTTATAACTGTATCCCCCCTTTTTAAGTTTAGGTTTTTAATTTTTGACCCATGAGTCTCCAAAAGGCAGTTGTAGTACACATACCTATAGGCAGGAATCAAGGTGTAAATTTCATTAAATTTACCCAAGCTGTTTTGGGTGACTGTATGTTGTTAATTTGGGAAGCAAGCTTACTTCCTTAAGTTAAATTATCCTACAGGTAAAAGAGAAAGTTACAAGATGATACTGTATAACACAGAAATTATACAGAATGCTTGTATATGTTAATCCCAAGGTTATTGTTATACAGATTTTAAGTAAAACAAATGTGGACAACAATTTATATTTCCACTTAACTTAGATGTATTACCTTTTTTTAATTTTTTTAATTAATTTTATTTATTTCTGTATGTGTATGAATGTACTGTCTGCATGCAAGTTTGTGCACCCGTGTTGTGCAATGCCACGGAGGTCAGAAGAGGGTGTCGGATTCCCTTGGAACTGGAGTTCTCCTGGAATTGGAGTTTCAGATGACTGTCGGCTGCCATGTGGGTGCTGGGGATCGAACCCGGGTCCTCTGCGAGAGCGTCGGAGCTCCTAACCACTAGACCGTCTCTCCAGCCCTACCGTTTTTATTAAAACCTTTAAACCAATGTTGTTTAATATAGATATTTTTACTTTTACTGAGTCCTAAAATACTACGTAGTTTGTAGATAGGGTTCAGGCAAAATTGGATAATTGCTAAACTCACATCAATTAAGTATACATTAATCAAATATAGAACCCTGTCCCTCGCCCACCCCTCCCACCCCTCCAGTTACACCGTTTCAGTCAGTTTTTGATGCAGTCTTTCTGTTGTTGTTTTTTCCAATATGCATCCCTTCCCACAAGAAGTATTTGCAACTGGGTTATTGGCACTAGCATCCACAGATGAGTGATACCATTCATTGTTTTTCTGGGACTGTGTTACTTCACTTAACCTAATATCTTCTAGCTCCATCCATTTACCTGTAAAGTTCATGATGTTATCTTTCTTTACTGCTGAATAGAACCCCACTGTGTACATGTACCACATTTTCTCTATACACTCGTCAGTTGAGGGACATTTGGGTTGGTTCCAGCTTTTTGCTATTGTGAACAGAGCTGCAATAAATATAGCTGTGCATGTATTTCTGTAGTAAGATGAGTCTTGTGGGTATATACCCAGGAGTTGTATGACTGGGTCAAATGGAAAGCTCATTTTGAGTTTTCCAAGAGTTCTCCACACTACTTTCCATAGTGGCTGTACAAGTTTACATTCCCACCAGCAATGGATGTGTGTCCCCCTTTCCCCACAATCACTCCAGCACTTGGTATCATTTGTTTTCTTGATCCTAGCCAGTCTTATCGCAGTGAGATGATATTTTAAAGTGGTTTTAATTTGCATTTCCATAATTACTAAAGATGTTGAACACTTTTTGAGATGTTTCTCAGCCATCTCTAATTCCTCCTCTGTGAAGTCTCTATTCAGTTCTTTGCTCCATCTTTTGAGTGATTCATTTGTTTTCTTTCTTCTTTGTTTTTTGAGTAGTTTGTATACTCTGGAAATCAATGCTTTGTCAGATGTATCTGCAGTGAAGGTTTCCTCCCACTCTGTGGGTTTTCTCTTCACTTCCTTTATTGTTTCTTTTGATGTACAGAAGCTTTTGAGTTTAATGAGGTCCCATTTGTCAATTGTCGATCTTATTTCTTGTGCAGCTGCTGTCTGATTTAGGAAGTCTTTTCCTACACCTATGTCTTGTAGTCTGCTGCCAAGTTTCTCTTCTATCACCTCCAGAGTTTGGGGTTTCACGTTGAGGTCTTTGGTCCATCTGGAGTTGACTTTTGTACAAGGTGAGAGGTAGGGGTTTAATTTCATTCTTCTACAAGTGGTGATCCAGTTTTGCCAACACCACTTGCTGAAGATGCTGTCTTTCCTCCATTGTGTCTTCTTGGCCCCCTTGTCAAATATGAGGTGGCTGAAATTGTATGAGCTCAGGTTTGGATCTTCAGTTTTATTCCATTGGTCAACTGGTCTGTTTTTGTGCCAGTACCAGGCTGTTTTTATGACTATAGCCCTGTAGTATAGTTTGATGTCTGGTATAGCGATCCCCCCTGTATTGCTCTTTTCACTCAGGGTTGCTTTGGCTATTCGGGGTCTTTTGTTTTTCCAAATGAAATTGAGGATTTTTTTTTCCAAGCCTGTGAAGAAACTCTTGGGGATTTTGATTGGGATTGCATTAAATCTGTACACTAGTTTGGGTAGGATGGACATTTTTACTATATTTATTTTCCCAATCCATGAGCATGGGAGGTTTGTCCATCTTCTGATGTCTTCCTCAATTTCCTTTTTCAGGGGTTTAAAATTTTTGTTGTAGAGATCCTTGGTGTCTTTGGTTAGGTTTGTTCCTAGGTATTTTATTGTTTTTGAGGCTATTGTGAGTGGGAAGGTCTCCTTGTAGTCCTTCTTCAGTTGCTTGTTGTTGGTGTAAAGAAAGGCTACTGATTTTTCTAGATTTATTTTGTATCCTGCCACTTTACCAAAGCTCTTAATCATTTCTAGGAGTTTTCTGGTGGAGTTCTTAGCATCCCTTAGGTAGACAATCATATCATCAGCAAAAAGGGATAGCTTGATTTCCTCTTTTCCAATTAGAACTCCTTTAATTTCCTTTTCTTGCCTTATTGCCCTTGCAAGGGTTTCCAGCACTATATTGAAGAGGAGTGGTGACAGGGGGCAGCCTTGCCGAGTTCCTACCTTCAAGGGGAATGCTTCTGTCATTTCCCCATTTAGGATGATATTGGCTGTGGGTTTCCTGTATATGGCTTTGATTACATTGAGGAATGATCCCTCTAGGCCAATTCCCTCCAGGACTTTAAACATGAAAGGATGCTGGATTTTGTCAAAGGCTTTCTCCGCATCAATTGAGATGATGGTGTGGTTTTTGTCCTTCAGTCCATTGATATGTTTGATGATGTTTATTGATTTTCGTATGTTGAACCATCCCTGCATCTCTGGTATGAATCCAACTTGGTCATGGTGGATGATTTTCTTGATGTGAGTCTGTATGCGATTTGCCAGAATCCTGTTTAGAATTTTGGCATCTGTGTTCATTAGGGAGATGGGTCTATAGTTCTCCTTTTTGGTTGTATCTTTCCCTGGTTTTGGTAGTAGCGTAATGCTGGCTTCATAGAAGGAATTTGGGAGAAGTCCCTCCATTTGTATCCTTCTAAACAATTTAAGTAGTAATGGTTGTAAGTCTTTACGAAATATTTTATAGAATTCTGCCGTGAATCCATCCGGGCCTGGGCATTTTTTGGTTGGGAGGCTACTTATTACATCTTCGATTTCTTCCTGTACTATTGGTCTGTTTAGGCTGTCGATCTCTTCTTGGTTGAGCTTTGGTGATTCCCAGGATTTCAGATATTCATCCATTTCTTCTAGGTTTTCAAACTTAGTAGAATATAAGTTTTTGAAGTAGTCCCGTATGATTGTCTGGATCTTTTCATTGTCTGTTGTGATATTTCCCCTTTCATCACAGATTCTATTGATTTGGAGTTGTTCCCTCTTTCTTTTGGTTAACTGGGCTAGAGGTCTGTCTATCTTGTTTATTCTCTCAAAGAACCAACTTTTGGATTCATTGATTTTTTGTATGGTTTTCTTTGTTTCTATTTCATTGATCTCTGCTCTGATTTTTGTTATTTCTTCTTGTCTGCTCCGTTTAGGGTTCATTTGTTGTTGTCTCTCAAGTATTTTTAGCTGCAGTGTTAGATCATTCACTTGTGCTCTTTCTGTTTTTTTAATGTGGGCACTTAGAGCTATAAACTTC
Source organism: Rhizomys pruinosus (assembly GCA_009823505.1). Lineage (NCBI taxonomy): Eukaryota > Metazoa > Chordata > Mammalia > Rodentia > Spalacidae > Rhizomys > Rhizomys pruinosus. Next base: position 229,518 of record VZQC01007054.1, on the reverse strand, counting down.
CCTCTTAGGATTGCTTTTAGAGTGTCCCATAGATTTTGCTGTGTTGTTTTATCATTGTCATTCAGTTCCAGGAATGTTTTTATTTCTTTCTTTATTTCTTCCTTGACCCATTCATTATTCAGGAGAGTGTTGTTTAGTCTCCATGTATTCTTGTAGGTTGTAGGGCTTATCCTGGTGTTGATATTGAGTTTTATTGCACTGTGGTCTGATAGAATGCATGAGATTATTTCAATATTTTTGTATTTGTTGAGTTTTTTCCTGTGTCCCAGTATATGGTTTATTTTGGAGAATGTTCTGTGGGGTGCTGAGTAGAAAGTGTATTCTCTGGTGCTTGGGAGGAATGTTCGATAGATGTCTGTGAGGTCCATTTGGTGTATTGTATCATTTAGTTCAGATGTCTCTCTGTTTATCGTTTGTCCTATTGATCTGTCTAAAGGACTTAGTGGAGTATTAAAGTCCCCTACTATTCGTGTACTGGTGTTAATCTGTGACTTGATATCCTGAACAGTTGTTTTTATAAAGTTTTGTGCACCAGAGTTTGGCGCATATATATTCATGATTGTGAGATCTTCATCGTCAATTGTTCCCTTAATCAAGATGTAATGGCCCTCTTTGTCTCTTTTGGTTTCTTTTGCTTTGAAGTCTATTTTGTCTGATATTAAAATAGCAACACCTGCTTTCTTTTTTGTACCATTTTCTTAGAATATTTTCTTCCGTCCTTTCACCTTAAGTTGGTGCTTATCCTTGAAATTGAGATGGGTTTCTTGTAGACAGCATATAGATGGATTTTGTTTCCTAATCCATGCTTTCAGTCTATGCCTTTTGATTGGGGAATTTAGTCATTAATATTTTTTAAACGTTTGTTCTTAATATTTTAATTTACTTTTTATGTGTATGAATGTAATATTTGCATGTAGGTTTAGTATTTGCATGTAGGTTTGTGTACCCGTGTGGTGCAATGCCATGGAGGTCAGAAGAGGGTGTTGGATTCCCCTAGAACTGGAGTTAAAGACAGACTATCTCTCCAGCCCCCAGTCCATTAATGTTTAAGGTTATAATTGAAAGATGGATGTTGCTTCCTTTCACCTTATTATCCATTTGGATTTTTAATCTCTGATTCTACACCTATGGTCATGTTTTTATTAGTTTCTTTTCCTAGGTGCTTAGGGATATTTGCTCCTCTCTTCTGCCCTTTGAATTGCTTCAAGTATTTTCTGAAGAGTTGGTTTTCTGAACATGTAGTCTTTCATCTTGTTTATGTCCTGGGAGATTTTTCTCTCTCCTTCAACTATAATCGACATTTTTGTTGGGTAAAGTATTCTAAGTTGGCATCAATAGTCATTTAACACAGGAAATGCTTTGCTCCATGTTCTTCTTGCTTTCATGGTTTGTGCCTAGAAGTCAGTTGTAATTCTTATAGGTTTCCCTTTGTGTGTGACTTGTTTATCTTTTGTAGCTTTCAGAATTTTGTCTTTGTTTTGGGCATCTAGCATTTTAACTATGATATGGTGTGCAGATTTTCTTTTCTGATCTTGTCTGTTTGGAGTCCTATGTGCTTCTTATATTTGTATGGGTTTGTCTATTTTTAGTTTGGGGAAATTTTCATCTATTATTCTGTTAAAGATCTGATCAATGCTATTCTCTGAGATTCTTCTCCTTCCTCTATTCCTATGATGTGGAGGCTTGATCTTTTCATAGTGTCCCATATTTCCTGGTTATTCCACTTTTGTGTATTTTTAAAATTTTCATAATCTTTATTTGAGCTTTTTAGTTGCTCTGTGTTATCTTCCAGGTCTGATATTCTTTGTTCTGCTTCCTCCATTCTATTTCTGAGGCTTTTCCTTTCGTTTCTTCTTGATTGGATGAGTGTTCTCTTTCCTTTTTCATTTCATCCTGTGATTTCTTTAGTATTTCCATTTTCTTTTTGAGCTTCTCAATCTCTTCTTGGTGCTCCTTACTTCGCTGGTTGGCTTCCTTTTTCAGTGTTTTTACTTCCTTTTGGAGTTTGTTTTTTTCTCCCTCTAGTTCTTTCTGGAGATTGTCATTCTCTTCCCTCAGTTCTTTCCATAGTTTGTCATTGTATCCCTTTACGTCCTTTTTGAGTTTTTCATTCTCTCTCCTTAGTTCTCTGACTTCTTCTTTATTTTCTTAATTTCTCTGCGTAGGTCTGCAATTATTCCTCTAAGATCTGTTTCTTGGGTCACCTCCAGGGGCATCCCATTGTAGCTATCTCCTACAGGGTTGGTAGAGTTTGGTGCGGAATTATCCTGCACCTTTCCCATGTTATCCCTTCGCCGGGCATGAGGGTTTCCTTTTTTTTTTTTGCCTGTATTCTGATGCCAATCACAAATGTCTTTTCACTATGTTAGAGGCTGGTTTTGCTTGCCTCCTTCCAATGCTTTTTTTTTCCCTCTTCCTTGTTTATGGAGTATTGACTTATCTAGGATTCAGGCTTTCAATTTTGTTTATATATTGGATATTGGAAGTGTAAGTCACTCTTCCCTTCCTGTTCTGAAGTTTCTCCAAAAAAATCCACTTGGATACTCTCTCATCAATTTCAGTTGGTGGTGGTGGGGGATATGCCTGACTTAGCCCACGCCCTGTTACCTGTCTGGAGTGAGTTCCAGGCTCCTGTGCTTCAGGAGCACCCCACAAAGACACAATGGTGCCGAACCAAACCCACCTGGCACTGGCTGCAAATGCGGAGGGTGGCTCCACCCAGACAGCCACCCCCTACAAGGGTTTAGAGTTTAAACCCTTTTCCAGCAATCCAAGAGTCAATCTATCCTGAAATCTACCTGTCTGGAGTGAGTTCCAGGCTCCTGTGCTTCAGGAGCACCCTGCACAAAGACACAATGGCGCCGACCTTTCTTACTTTCTTGATCTTAGTAATATGGATGTACATCTGATAAATACACATCTATATTTTAGTCTATATGATTCTTCTGTCAAGAAGGAACATGTGGTAAATGTCATCACTGTTCTCCCTGAGGAAAAAAAAAAACAAAGACTGTTCCAGGAAGTAGCAATACCACAGCAACAACCAGTTTAGATCTTCTAATATTTCATTTCCTGATCTACTTCAGCACGTGATGAAACCTTCTAGTATACTTTCCTTCTAGAGTCAAGATAAGTAATTGTTATTTAATTGCTGTTTTTATCCAAAGGACATGGACAGAAATTCCCAGGTAAATCAGTAATTTGGACCATTGAGATTTTTAAGAGTGCTTGCAAATAGACAAAATAGATTAGAAACAAAACAAGCACCCTTTGTGCAGTACGAGAATCAACTTTTAAAATTATTTCATTCTGACTCCCCACAAGGATGCACATATGGTCAATTTATCACAGGGAACAACACTGGCAGTTGATGGAACATTTATATTGTTTGTGTCTATTAAGGCCTCATTGGAAAAGCTGTACTTCTCTTTGAGACTCAGTTGTTTCTCTGTAAAACACTGGTTTCAGGTCCTTGCCAAGTCTGACGTTTTTATGGCTTTCCCACTAGCTACTCCTGTAGTGTTGAAACTCTTGCCAACAACCCAGTAGTGCAAGCTCTCCAACCTGAGATTCTGCAGAAAAGATACAATTTCAAAGCCCACACCCTCCCAACTGTGCTCCTTATGCCAAACTATTTACTAACACATTCAATAGCTGTGTGACCTCGTCATGTCACTCTACCTTAATAAAACTACTGTCCTGTGTGTGTGTGTGTGTGTGTGTGTGCGCGCGCGCGCACATGCTCTTGCAATAGCAGACTAGTATACCATTGTCTCTGTTTCTCTTATCAAAGTGTGACCTGCATTGTGAATTCTTCCTGGCTTTCCTGGAATTAGTTGTACATTTCCTGTAATATTTTGTTAGTATTTATCATATTATATAGTTTTAATTGCCCTAGAGTTTTTTTTTTTAATGGGCCTGTCTTCTAGTAGAGGATAACATCTTGCAAGTAACTTAATTCCTTGAATCTTCAGTGTTGAATCTTGAAGTGTATTGTCTCACTATAGTAAAAAAATAGCATATATTAGAAGATGCAGGGATATTCTTTGTATTTAATTTATGCTTTGGGTGACAGGAACAAAGTCCAAAATGGCTGGTGCCATTTCGGATGTAGGAAATCTAGAAAGTCATTCTTGAGCCTATAGCAACAGTAAGATTGGTCTGTACTTGTTTGCAAGCAATGCTGTGGTGAGGGCAGGGGTGTTAGGCAGGCACCATACAAAAGATCCACCATCTCACTGGTACCATGAGGCTAGCAACTTAGGCCACAGTAGCTTATATTTGCACATTTACTTCTCACAGTAGGGAAATTGTCTGTATATAATTGCTTTCAATTAACTTCCTTCAGCCAATCAACAGACCATAAAGCAACTTAAGCAATTATGAACAAAGCTTTATGATGAGAATTTGCTTTTACATTAATTGTTAGTTCATTAAATGTCTGAGCTCAGGGAATCACATTAGCTATTATTTGAGTTTCTCATTTACAGCTGCATCAATATATTTAAAATAAGCCCCTCAGTTAGTGAGCCCAGAATATTTAATGATTTAAATAATCTCTTCCAGAAGTCTTAAGATGCCCGCATCAATGCAGTAGACACATTGAGGAAGATTCTAAAATTTAAACAACTACTTAATAAATTGGAGTCCCCAAAGACAAAGGTTGTGTTCCATTGTGTCCCTTGACCACACTGTGAATGACTAAAGTCACAGCTGTGCATACCTCTAGAAGCATTCCACCAGGTAAAACAATAATCTCAAGAAAACATGATTATTTTGATATTGATCTATATATGGTAGATGCCAACTGAAAGAAAATTAAATAACAATAGACTAGAAAAATAGAATCTTTTAAAGCTAAAGCAAAAATTTAATCCTATGTGCAGAGCTCTGATAAAATCAGAAAGGAACTCCTAATGCAATTCTACTCATCACTGAGAATTAAGTGCTTTGTGAATACAATATTCTTGGGCTTGAGCATACTTCAATGGCTGGAAAAGAAAGGACTAAGGAGCTACATACCAATAATGAGTGAAGTAGAGACCGAGACAGAGAGCCATCACAGCCACGTAAACTGAAGAGGATCTTGGTTTCACTGGAACTAAGGATGAAGCTGCATAATGAAACCTCTGTAGGTGAACAGTTTAAGCTTTTCAGGATAAATATAGGTTCTTATAGAAAAATATAAGTTGTTATAGAAAAGAAGCAATAATGCAAAGCAATCAGGTAAAGGCTTTAGCTTTCTTCCTGGGCATATTACTAAGAGACGAAATAGAAGCACAGCCCTCACATAAAGAGAAATGGAGATAGATTGCTTACCAATCTGCTGACAGTTATTTTGGAAATAATAAGCATTGGTTATGGGAAACTTTGTTTTAATAGTTTTTAAACATCTGCCATCGTTGCTATTTTGTTAACATGTTTATGCCCACCATTGATGGTGAGTGAGTAAGAACAGGCTAAGCTGTGCTATAACCACCAGTGATTGGTGAGTTCACAAAGCACATGAACTCACATTGGTGAGTGAGTTCACAAAGGTCTCATTGAGAGCTCTGGGAAAACTGTTCTCTAGGCTGCAGGACAGGGGCACAGGTTGAAGAGAGCCCCATCATCCAGTTTCACCATTTGGAATTATAATGTACTCAAGTGTTGAGGTTGGGAAAGAAATGGTGATGAACCTGCACTAACCACGATGCCTCAGCCAGGCAAAGGCACACTCATTTCACCTTACAGGGCATTGGCTATTTGTTTTCGTTTTGTTTTGTTTTCTTGTAACTCCATTTCATAACCAGGAATTCAGAAGATCTATGTTCACTGTGGACAGAAAATGAAAATCAAACACTGCAAAAACTATTGTTCTAATGTACTATAAAATCAAAATGGGGGCTGGAGAGATCGCCTAGTGGTTAAGAGCATTGACTGCTCTTGCAGAGGACCTGGGTTCAATCCCCAGCACCCACATGGCGACTGAGAACCATCTTTAACCCCAGTTCCAGTGGAATCTGACACCCTCTTCTGACCACTGAGGCATTGCACAACACGGGTGCAAAAACCTACATGCAGACAGTACATTCAGACACACACACAAAAAATCAAAATAGTATGTGCTGCTGAAAAAGACTTAGAGATCATTTAATCTATTTCCTTCACTTTCTTATTGGAGAAAACAAGACACAAAGAAAAGCAAATCTCATGTAGTGACATAGCCAGAAAGGACCTCAGTCAGCATAGCAATGGTCTTTCTTATATTTCATTCTCATCCTGTTTCAAGAAACTGTATGTAGGACACTGCCTAATACAACATAGAAGGACCCCAGTTTCTTGAAACATGGCATAATTGTAAAAAAGTGTAAAAGACATAATTGTAGAGGAAAAGACACAGGGAAAAAAAAGCACTTGTAGACAAAAATAATCCTAAAATTCTCAGTCCAAATAAATATTTTTAAGGTTAGAAAAGTCAACTTCCTGAATCTGTAGGAAAAGAGCTAAGGCAGGAAGGCATGAGCAAACTAGAAATCCAGCAGAAGCAAACGACACTATCACGAAGGTGAGGCTCGGACCTTAGAGCTACCAGCTACACAAAAGCATCAGTACAACTGTCACCACCTCCTGCTTTCTACCTGGTGGTCTCAAAGCACATGAGCAAAAAGCAAGCCTTCAGGCTGATGCAGTCAGACAGGGTACCATTACATCAAACATGAATCCCCGGTGGCACAAGTCCTCAATCAAGGACGTAAATTTTCAAAAAGATCAGAGTTACTCTGTGTTCCAGGTAACTTTCTATTTCTGTGGATAAAGCACTGAGCATAACCACCTTGGAGTCGGTGGGGTGGGGGTGGGGGGCATTCATTTCACTTTATAGGTCATATTCCATCACAGAAGGAATCATGGGAAGAACCTAAACACAGGACTGAAGCATGGAGCACAGAGGGACATGGTTCTTGACTTACACTCTGAGCTGTGCTCAGCTTACTTTACTACACAACCCCGCACCAACTGGCCAGGCATGGCACCACATACCATGGGCTGGACACTCCCACATCACTCAACAATCAAGAAAACGCCCCCGGACATGTCCACAGGCCAGTCTACAGAAGGAAATTCCACAGTTGAGGTTCTCTCTTTCTGGCCTGTCAAGTTGACAACTAAAAATATCTAGCACACTGTGACGAAAACAGTAGAGATATGGAAGCATAACAAATTAGCAGCATAGCCTGGGTGATGAGCCACAATTTCTATGAAACATAATTGGGGTCTATATTTCTAGGAGTTTCAGAGAATCATTACATTCAGGTAAACACCAGCTGGATCCAGACACAGAACAGTTAGATCACCACCAAACTTGCCTCATACTACTGTACCTGTTGATACTTCATAGAGATACACAAAAATGGGAGATTCTGTGCACTGAGACTATAGAAGATGCTAAACATGATATACCTTCATTGACCTGGAATGAAAGAATAATTAATAAAGACAATAGAAACACCGACCTTTGAACATAGAGAGATGAGGCTGTGACTTTATTTGCTTCTGCTTTCTTTCAGCTTCCTGGAAATTAATATGAACTCAACATTTTTGTGACAAAATGTTTGAAATTAAAAGGAGCTGTAAGTTAAAGTATAACTCACAGCAATGTAAAGCCTCAGATATTTCTAATAATTTGTTTCTAAGATTATTTATTAAAGCATAGATTTGAAAGCTTCTTCAGAAATCACCTAAGTATTTACCAAAGAAGGTAAAAAGACTTACCACAAAAATATTCCATGTAAAACATGAGGCAAAAATAGCCCAAGTGTGTTTCATTTTACCTAATTTTTCTCATGAAGGAGTACTTCACACAGGGCCATTCAGGGTTCCTTCATAAATAATGAGAGGGCCTTGCTTTCCTCAGTCGTGACCTCTCTCTACCCTCTGCTCTGCACAGCATATTCGCTCCCACCCTCAAATGCTGTAAATCCCTTCCTGTGGCTTACCACATTCTGGCGTGATATTATGTTTAACGTTTTTATTGATGTACTAACTGTGTTGTCCGTCAAATATAAATTCCATAAGGGCAAAACTTTCCTCTTTATTTTAAGCTTTGGAATATTTCATTCTAAAACTCAGAATGGTATGCATTAAATATTAAAGTCAATAAATAATTTTTGAGAAATTAAGACAATAAACAAAGGCTGGTATATTTCACTGGTACAGTTCTTTCTTAGGATCCAGGTGGAATGAGGTTCAATTCCTAGCAGCCTCCTCATTTATAAACACATAAGGAAAAAAGCAACCAGTGAATCCATTGCAGAGAGGACATTTGGACATGAGTGATGTGTGTTCTTAAATATTAGAAAGTGAAAAATGACCTGGTAATAAAAGTCATCATATCTTCAATTACTGTGAGGATAACCTATAATAGTAGTTGGGAACTAATCACCAATGCATGTTATAAACAGGTCTTAAAAGCAGCCCATGAGAAATATTTTGTTTATAAATTCAGAGGTGAGAACTATTCTAGCAGAGAAGAGCATTTGAAAGAGGCAGAGCCCACTAAAGTAAGGGACCCCAGGACAGCAGATGCTACAGTAACTAAAGTAGGGAGACCCTGGGACAGCAGCTGATACAGTAACTAATGTAGGGGATCCCAGGAGAGCAGCTATGACAATAACTAAGGTAGGGGACCCCAGGATAGCAGCTGCTATAGTAACTAATGTAGGGGACCCCAGGAGAGTAGCTGCTACAGTAACTAAGGTAGGGGACCCCAGGACAGCAGCTGTAACAGTACTGTTTGTAGGCATTGCATAACCTAGGAAGTGGTCAGTGACTTGCATGTGTAGTTTTTGTTGGTTGGTTGGTTGGTTGTTTGGTTGGTTGGTTAGTTGGCCTTTTTGAGACAGGGTCTCCCTGTAGCTATGGCTGTCCTGGAACTCACTATGTAGCCCAGGCTGGCCTTAAATCACAGAGATCTGTCTGCCTCTGCCTCCCAAGTGCTAAGATTAAAGGTGTGTGCCAACATGCCCAGCTGCAGGTATAATTTTACTGTGAATCTGCAGCCATGGGAAGCTGACTGTGTGTGGTGAAGAGTGCAGAGACATGAGGAAATGGAACTGCTGTTCACCTGCTTGATACCTGTTTCCACCGTTCCACTACTACAGAGCATTGGACCACAGTGTCCATGACCTAGATTCTTCTTACATAAATGGAACCCTGTAAAGCATGCCTCATCTGTTTCACAGAGATACCAGAAAGATTCCATGAACATAATAGGCAGCCCTCCTGTGAGATATATATCTAGAGAATGCTATTATCAATCATCTTTCAAAGAACTTTAAAAGCTAAGAAAATAAAGAGAAAAGCATATTTATATTAATTGATATTTTAATCTTCCCTATTAATATAGGCTTCTTTATGAACTAGGTTTATCTAAAGATTATTAACCATTTCTATTGCCTTCTCAAACTTATTATCATAGGGAGCTACTTGTATCAAAGGCAGTGGACAACAACTGCACAATATTTGTGTGGTAGTTAATTAAAATCCATCAGGCCTCATAGGATAAATGGAATGAGCATTTCAGCTCACCAAACCTGGTTGGTCAAGTTCTCGGACTTAAATCTCTGCTCTCTAAAATTAATCCCCAATCATCAGCATTTTAGCCTAAGTTTGCAAACATGAGTATCAAGTCCAGCTCTTCCCTAGGGCATTTGGAGAGGCTAGTACATCATAATGATAAGGAGAGAATCTTGGGTTTTGCCGCAGTTGGCTTCAGCTTTAAAAAGGAAAAGGCAACAAAACCGGAAGCATCTGCTCTGAGTTGCTGGCTCTGCATCTTTTATGTAGGTTCAGGGAAGTGACTGCATTCTGTGAAAGGGCTCATTAGTGGTGCAGTTTTTCTCCTGAAATCAGAGTAAACATGCGAGAAACTGGCAAACTTCTTCCTGATTCTATTTTTCTCATCTGGAAGATGAGGTCAATAGATTCAACTTTGAAAATACATCCACCGTGATTAACATTGTGACCTAGCTTCTTCTTACATAAAAATGGAACTTTTTACAACTTCAAATGCCTGTTAGTAAGCTAGTAATTGAAAGTTAAGATGCATTTTGAACTTGGAATGTTGCCCCAGCTGAACATGATTGTGCTTTTCTTTGAAAACCCAGGATCAGAAAACACACACTGTTCAGTTAGCTGGGCTAGGTAAGGTTAAATAAGCATAACATTTGGGGGTTCTTTAGTGTCATCATCTATGAGATATATACATTTGAGTCTGTGTGTATCTGTATATGTCTCTATGTGTGTCTGTATGTAACTCTGTGTGATGTCTCCATGATTGTTGTCTCTCTATCTATCTCTCTATCTCTATCTATCTATCTATCTATCTCTCTCTCTCTCTATCTCTCTATCTATCTATCTATCTATCTATCTATCTATCTATCTATCTATCTATCTATCTATCTCTCCTTTCACTCTTCATTCTCTCTCTCCCACTATTTGACCCTAAAGAGAAACACTGTGGTAAGAAAGTCAAGACAGATAGGTTTAGATGTTTACAATAAATAATGCCATAGTTTTCTGGCCACTGATCAAAAGAAAGTCCCAAAGCACCCAGGAGATGGTGGGGGAAGTTACCAAACATGAATTTAGGTTTGCCATGTTATGTGAACATGGCACAGCTACACAACTCACAAAGAATGCAAAAGTAAGTCAAAAGAGAGATTCTGGCCAGGCATGGTGGTACACCCCCTTAATCCTAACATTTGGGAGGCAGAGGCAGGTGGATCTTTGTGAATTCAAGGCTCGCCTGGTCTACATAGTGAGTTCCAGGACAGCCAGAGCTACAGGGAGACCCTGTCTCAGAAAGACCAAAAAAAAAAAAAAAAAAGAGAGAGATTCTGATTCAATCACACTGACCACTGGGCAAACTGTAAAACCATGCCCCACAGATGGCATCTATTTGCACATAACTTGTGTGACTCAACCCCTAGCAATCTATTATAAAACAAAATTTTCAGTATTCTCCAGAATTTAAACAAGGCCCAAAGTTGTACAACACTATAAACAACTGTCAAAATACAATGCATGCTTGAGTAGTATATATAGAACCAGGAAAATCTCAATCTGCAACAGGAAAAAAAATTTAAAAAATCCATGTGCAGACTCCATAGATGTTGAATTTCTTTTGATAAAGATTTTAAATAGCAATTATAAAAACACTTCAGGATGCTAAAAACTCTTAAAAATGGAGAGACAACATTTACACCAAAAGATAGACATTAAAAATAGACAAACTATAAAAATAAATTTTTAAAACAAAATGCTGCTTTTCAAGGCTCAGTAGAAAACTGGAAATGACAGGAGAAATTGTTAATGGATATGTAGATGTGCAAATGAAACATGACCAACTTAAAGAAAAAGAAAACAGACATAAACAGTAGCAGAGATTTAGGACCCAAGGAGGTATTTCCAAGTGTCTAGTGTCCATATCATTTTAGTTCCAATGTTTGAAAAATTAATGACTAAAAATGTCCCCAACTTTATAGAACATAGTAACAGATTTGAAGAGCTCAATAAATCTTATCCATGCAAACACAAGGAGACCTGTGTCCTTGAATACAGTGTTCAAAGGGCAGAGAGTTTAGATTGAGGAACAGGAGCCAGGATAGGGCATCAAAAGGAGGTGGACACATTTTCAAATCAGAAAATCTGGCAGCCAGTATTAAACTCCTGAAACTTAGAACTTGAATTCACACATGTCCTAAAACTCAAACCCATTACCACAAAAGGTAAGTTTACTGTACTTTACTTTCCAAAATAAACATAACTACATGAATGAATGGACTTATCAGAGTTGATCACCTTGGCTCATCTTTGCTTCAAAAGTGCCTTTTTCCAGCTCATTTCTTTTTACCTCAAAATCTTTTGAAAGAGGAGGCCCAACCTCCAAATCCACAGTCTCCTGCTTCCACTGTGTTGAGGTCATATCACTTGATCACCCAAGAAGCAGAGCCTGTACCTGAAACCCAAGGGTAGGTGGGCTGTGTTGTTTTAAAGTGTTTTAGCCAAAGTCTGCTCAGAAAAGTCACAGTCATCATTTTTAACATTATAGTTCCACAAAGCAGATAGATCAATGAGTAATATATAGAGGAGAGATAATGATAGATTGATAGATAGATGATAGACAGATAGATAGATAGATAAAGAGGTAACACAGGTTTATTTCCACTTATCAGTTTTGTAATGTACCATCAATATTTTAATTCTCTCTTTTCCTTATTATTTTCAATATTCAGTTATTGTAGCTTTTTCATTTTCAAAATAAAATTATTTTCTCTTTCACACACACACACACACACACATACCCACACATATTACTATGGTAATTTTCTCAATTTGGATATTTCCTACCTCTACTATATTGGAAGCTACCATGATTTGTTCTGTCTTTTTCTATGTACTACATAATTTACAACATAAAATTCTCTGTGGCACCCATTTCCTTTCTTAATGATGTTCTCTCCTATTTTCCTTGGTGGTGATGGTGTTTGTAAATTGATTTTCTACTTTGATAAATTCATGCATGCATACAATATGCTGTGACCTTATTCACTCCATCACCCTCATTTCTTTCCTCTACTGACCCCCCTTCCTCTACACATTTAGGTCCCTCCTACTTTCAGCTTTTTCTGTCTGTGCTGGTCTTTTATGTAGGCGGTGTCAGCCGAAGTGTGTTCATAATGGCCTCATTATACCCAGAAGGTGGAGATTCACGGAGCCCCCTCCCCAGCTCCTCTTCTGTGGTATTCCATGGGCCTTGCAGTGGATAGTGTCCATGTCCCATTTAGGCCTGTGTAGTCAACAGTCACTTATTAGTACTTCAACCAAATAGGAGTCTCTGCTTTGACCATCAAACCCTCTAACAAGAAGCTCATCTGAGAAAGGCTGAGAGCCTCACTAGTCTGCGAGTATAAGCATGAATCTTTAAAGACAGTCTGACATTTCTATTTAATAAAACCACAGTAATAGATTGTGATCTCCTCCACCATAGATTTTTGTTCTTTGTTGTTTTGGTTTTTTTTTTCTTTCTTTTTTGCCATTTTCTTTTTCTCATTTGATAAGGTCATTCCCCAAGTCTTCAGATCCACTCAGTTCTGCCTGGCAATTCCCTGGGCCTCTGGAGCTCTAGGCATTATGACTCTCTCATCTATCCCCAAAGCTTTCCTTTGCCTTGGTCTTCCGCCAGAGTCCACTAGCTACATCAAGTTGTTCCAGGTGTTCCCCTCTTATGATCTGCTCTGCCTCATGCTAAAATCTTTTCAAGATATTCTAGTTCAAAATACTAAACTATTTTGTGTATTAATTATTTAAGTTCTAACAACTTAACAGCTGTAACAACTTGTGGTGTCTAAACAATGTCATCGTATCTCTCTTAACAACTGAGATATACCATGTCAGCCTATGATTTTGCTGTGACTTTCCAAGACACTTAGACATGGATTGAGAAACGTAGTCCCCAACCCTGTCTTCTTCTACTCCTTTATTTTGGTAGAGTACATACTCCAACAGTTTCTGGAAAGGGAAAAATCGGGTTTGACTTTTTGAGACACTGTTTAAAATATCTTTTTAGTCTTGACACATGTTTGGTATTTTTCCCCACTAAATATTTGAGAAAATCTGATAGACAAAGCACATTTGGGAGCTTTTTCTATATTAGTTTCAAATTCCTGGAGGCTAGTAGGGTAATAGTGACAAGACAATGAATAAATCTACTCTGTAGCAACCGAATTCATGTTCATCAATGACCAACATAATTATGTCTGTCATTTTTTAAATGACTAAAATGTATGATTGACTTTAAGAAGTATAAAATCCAATTATCTGAGACTACAGTAGAAAAATACATGAAAATGCTTATACTTACCTAATAGAAATGGAAACTTGAAGAAATCTTGCTGCCTTATTATAATCTTGTCATTTATCCTTTAAACTAATAAAATATTGCTTCTACTTCTAATGATGTTTTTGCTAGTACAGAAGCTTAAGCTCCATACGTGAGGAGTTTATCATTCCTTAAAACCCATTCTTCACTACAGTACATTAAATCTATGAGCCAATAATTTTGAGGCTGGGATAAAGCACCAATCCATAATGAGAATTGCTTTTAATTTAGCCATTGATAAGCAAAGGATAACTGAAATTTCATCTTCTAAGAAAGCTATTTTAATAATGACCGAATTGTCCTTCCTCTGTAACAAAGTCAACTCCTCAGGCAAACATGTAATGTTCTAGTCCCAGTACTGGTGAGCACTTAGATCTACTACATCAGACTTAATGGAGCCTGATCCAGAGTTGCAAGTCCTATATGAGTCCTGTAGACATATACTTTATCCTTCTTTAAGAGCTCAAGTGCCTAGCATGCATGAAGCTCTGTGTTTGACCCACAAAATGACCCATTATAAAATTAAGTCAGGCAAAGAAAACTCTACACGAGAGCAAGCAGGACAAATAATTGGAGCGTCTGTCAATATGAACAAAATCATTACAGTAAAGAGTTCAAGTCAGTACCAACATCTTGTATGTAAAACTAGAATACTGAATGCTAGTGTCATCAAATTTGATTCTATACCTTCACTTTAAACACTCTCAGTACCTTTTTTGTGTGTCCTTATCTCTTACCTATTTAGATACTTAAATAGGAGCTGATTTACAACTTCTGCTAGTTTTCCTTTTTTACTAAATCCTCAATTTATAAAAAGAAAGAATTTTGCATAACTAAACAGGTCTTCATTTATCTTCAGCTCCATGCCACATCCCCAGATCTCTACCTGCCCAGCCCTTGTTAGTGTTGTTTAATCTGTTTTAGATTGTGTTGTTAAACTGAACATAGTCCTTCAGGCAGGGTCTGACTACGTGAACCTGCAGGGATAGTCCTCATGCCGTCGCCATTGCAGAGCCTTGTTTCTAACTGAAACCCATGGAAGATTTTTTTTTTAACTTACTACTAATGATTTATGGTTGGATTTAAACATTACTGCATATCCCAACTCTCATCAAGATTTTCTTTCTTTCTTTCTTTTTTTTTTTTTTTTTTGCAGCAGGTGATAATTAACATAGTTACCCAGAACAGGCCATACACAGAGAATAAGAGACTAAGGAATGTTCATCCCTAAATGGAATATCTGTATCACACCTCCTCCTCTAAAAGGTTACTGATCAAATTGAAAGAAGTGTAAAGGTTGAGAGACAGAGGCATTTGATGACTATGACGAAACTATTTTCTGAGCAGGAGAACAGGACATTTATACATGGGAACTCAAGGCAGCTGTGACAGCATGCACACGATTTACACAAGCTTGAATCTTAGTTGTGTCATAGACTGTTCTCTCTGTTCCCCTCCCAATCCTTTTGAGAATTCAAGCTGCAAACTGTATTTGCAGACTTGCAAACTCTGGACAGCTATATGGACATTTATGCAACTAGACAAGTGTGCCTGAAAGCATGTGTTTCCCCTCTTTCACTTCCTGATAGAACCTAATCATCCTTCTCTGTGGTTCTGGGGACAGGACAGTACAGCACAATGCAGCCAGTCATGATTAGGTCCTACTGAATCATGGGAAAGAATTCAACACAGTCTACCCTTCACACCTAGCTCATTTCAGAAAGGAATAAACGATGTTTTTACAAGTCTTATTCCTTCATCTCATATCTGCACTAAAGCTACCTTGACTTTTCCATTTGCAACTGACAATGAGGTGTTTGTGTTTTATTCATATTTCTTTTATTCTTTCAAAGAAGATTCAACAATTTCCTTTTTGTAATCTGCATATATTTCAGCCTAGAAGCTCCATGTGGTTTTACACTTATGCCCAAGAGTTTCTATTAAAATGATTTTAAGATAGAGAAAGTTTAAGCTACAAAGATGATGCGTTACAGTAAAAGAAAAGTTATACCTGATTTTATCACAGAATAATGAGATTATCAGTCTAAAGATGCTTGTTCAAAAGAGATACAATCTGAAATTATTAGATACATACCTAAAATTCCAGTAAAGATGGGGTGGCCTTGTTTGCTAACTTAGCTAATGCTCTTGTACTTTAGCTCTTTTAAAACTTAAAATTTAATCTTTTAATAAAAAGTATTTTCTTTATCCTTAAGAACTTGGGCACATATGTGGTAAAATATAATCATATCAATCCCCCTTGATCCTATCCAGTTCTCCCCATATTCCCCTGAGCACACCACCCTTAACTTCACAAATTAAAAACAAAAACAAACAACAAACAAAAAAACAGGTCCAGTTAGCATTACCCACGTGTACATGGGTGTGGTGACGGGAGACCTCTGAGGCCTTCCTAAACAATAACTCAAAAGAAGATGTCTCCTGCTTTGCATTTCTAATTTTATTAATAACCCATTTGGTTTAGGAGCCATTTTGTCCACCCATTCAAGGTAATTGTGTTTGAATTCTGTTTTTTTAATGTTATAATTTAAAGTTAGCTTACTAACTAGCCAGGCGTGATGAAGCACGCCTTTAATCTCAGCACCAGGGAGGCAGAGGCAGGTGGATTTCTGTGAGTTCAAGGCCAGCATGGTCTACAGAGCAAGCTCCAGGCCAGCTGAGACTAAAAGGGAGAAACCTTGTCTCAAAAATACATAAATAAATAAATAAATAAATAAATAAATAAATAAATAAATAAATAAAGTTAGCTTACTACCTAGTAGGTTTCCCATAGGCTTTTCTTGGTAACATAATCTTTGACCTATCTCTCTATTTCAAATTTAGTAACATAGTTTCATTAGAAGATGATTTTTTATTTTTGTACATTACATGTAAATTTGTTATGAATTTCTAGCATTTATTATATAACTTCAGAAGTAAAAAATATATGGCCATAAACAAGATTATTAAATGAAAGCATATATATGCATGTGCATGTATATCTATCTATATATGTGTGTATGCGTATGCATGTGTGTCTTTATTTTGTGGACAAGTCCTCAGCATTGCCTAGGCTGACCTCCCACTCATAACTGTCTCCTTGCTTCAGTCTCTTGAGTGCTGGGAATACAGGTGCAGGACACCAAGTGTAAGTGTAGCTCCTTAGTATTCAACACAGTGTAACTGGAAAGACTCCTTGGTGCAGAGTCCATGCGTTACATCATTCTCTACACCCATAAATACCTGTAAAGCTTATTTATGATGTGTGATCCAAAGGATAGTTCATTGACTGCTGAGTATGGGATAAAGAATTAGCAAGTTTGCTCTCAGGTAAAGATCCCTTCCCTGTCTCCAAGACCGGGAAGTTCTGCAGCTCTGTGATGCACTACACACAACCTCATTGCCATTTGTGTTCTCAGCCACTTATTCTAATTTCAAGTAACTCGTTCGGAGCCTTCTTTGAAATAACAAATGAACTTTTTGTTGTTGTTTGGTTTCTATCTTCACAAAGACCCGAGGATGAGATATTTTTAAAGCAGCTTTCTAGTAATTACTTGGTGGAAAAGGACTACAATGCTCCCCTTTTCTACAGAGAAGAAGGAAACAAAAAATTCCAAGAGAAGGAATACACAGGAGCTGCGGTGCTGTACTCTAAGGTAAAATGCCTCTATCCAGCAGTTCAGCAAGGTGGATCGCTGCAGAAGTAGAGTTGTAACCTTGAGTGTCAGACCCAGTGTGTGGGGTTTCGTTGTTGTTAGTTTTCTATAATTTGTGGATTGGGATAGAAAAAACTGGTAGACTGCTGCTGTTGCTTGCATTCTCAAAGGATAACTTATTCTATGTCCTGCATTTTTTCAAGAAGCTTTTGTTCCCATATTCCTTCAGACACTTAATAGCAACAAGCTCATTGGTCCCCTGCCCTGCTTTGCCAGGTCTGTGGCTATCACTGAATTGCATGCCATTTTTGTCTGAATGACTGATGAGAATGGTACTGTGATAGTCCAGATACAGGGAACAGCTAGGTTTTTAGCTAGCCACAGTGTTAGTTTACAAACAGAATGACTTAGATAAGGTTAAANGGAAGTTACCAAACATGAATTTAGGTTTGCCATGTTATGTGAACATGGCACAGCTACACAACTCACAAAGTAATCAAAAAGTAAGTCAAAGAAGAGATATTCTGGCCAGTGCATGGTGGTACACACGCCCCCTTATCCCTAAATTTGGGCTCAACGCAGAGGGCAGTGGATTCTTTCGTGATTTCAGGGCTCGCCTGTCGTCTAACATTAGTTAGTTCTGCAGGACAGCCAGAGCTAAAGGGAGACCTGTCTCGTGCGAAAGACCAATAAACAAAAAAAAAAAAAAAAAAGAGAGAGATTTCTGATTCACACACTGACCACTGGGCAACTGTAAAACCAGCCCCACAGATGGCATCTTTTGCACATAACTTGTGTGACTCAACCCCTAGCAATCTATTATAAAACAAAATTTTCAGTATTCTCCAGAATTTAAACAAGGCCCAAAGTTGTACAACACTATAAACAACTGTCAAAATACAATGCATGCTTGAGTAGTATATATAGAACCAGGAAAATCTCAATCTGCAACAGGAAATTAAAAAAAAATTTAAAAAAAATCCTTATGTGCGACTCCATAGATGTTGAATTTCTTTTGATAAAGAGTTTTAATAGCAATTATAAAACACTTCAGGATGCTAAAAACATCTTAAAAATGAGACGACAACATTTACAACCAAAAGATATAGATATTAAAAATAGACAAACTATAAAAAAATAAATTTTTTAAAACAAAATGCTCGCTTTTTTTCAAGGCTCAGTAGAGAAAACTGGAATATTGACAGGACTGAAAATTGTTAAGATGGATATGTAGATTGCAAATGAAGCATGGACCAGCTAAAAGAAAAAGAAAACAGACATAAACAGTTAGGCGACGAGATTTAGGACCCAAGGAGGTATTTCCAAGTGTCTAGTGTCCATATCATTTTAGTTCCAATGTTTGAAAAATTAATGACTAAAAATGTCCCCAACTTTATAGAACATAGTAACAGATTTGAAGAGCTCAATAAATCTTATCCATGCAAACACAAGGAGACCTGTGTCCTTGAATACAGTGTTCAAAGGGCAGAGAGTTTAGATTGAGGAACAGGAGCCAGGATAGGGCATCAAAAGGAGGTGGACACATTTTCAAATCAGAAAATCTGGCAGCCAGTATTAAACTCCTGAAACTTAGAACTTGAATTCACACATGTCCTAAAACTCAAACCCATTACCACAAAAGGTAAGTTTACTGTACTTTACTTTCCAAAATAAACATAACTACATGAATGAATGACTTATCAAGTTGATCACCTTGGCTCATCTTTGCTTCAAAAGCTGCCTTTGTTCCAGCCTCATTTTCTTTTTACTACAAAATCTTTTGAAAGAGGAGGTCCCAACCTCCAATACCACAGTCTCCTGCTTACCACTTGTTGAGGTCATAATCACTTGTCACCCAAGAAGCAGAAGCCTGTAGCTGAAACGCCAAGGGTGAGGTGGGCTGTGTTTGTCTTTCAAGTGTTTTAAGCCAAAGTCTGCTCAGAAAGTCAACAGTCAATCATTTTTAAAATTATAGTTTCCACCAAGCGCAGATAGATCAATGGAAAAAAAGTAATATATAGAGGAGAATAATGATAGATATGCATAGGTGATGATAGACAGACTAGAAGATAGATAAGATAAAGAGGTGAACACAGGTTTATTTCCACTTATCAGTTTTGTAATGTTACCATCAAATATTTTAATTCTCTCTTTTTCCTTTATATTTGAATATTCGAATTATTGTAGCTTTTTCATTTTCAACAATAATAAATTTTTGCTCTTTCACACACACACACACACACACAATACCCACACATATTACTATGCTTCGTAATTTTTTTCATCAATTTGGTATTTCCTACCTCTACTATATTGGAAGCTACCATGATTTGTTCTGTCTTTTTCTATGTACTACATAATTTACAACATAAAATTCTCTGTGGCACCCATTTCCTTTCTTAATGATGTTCTCTCCTATTTTCCTTGGTGGTGATGGTGTTTGTAAATTGATTTTCTACTTTGATAAATTCATGCATGCATACAATATGCTGTGACCTTATTCACTCCATCACCCTCATTTCTTTCCTCTACTGACCCCCCTTCCTCTACACATTTAGGTCCCTCCTACTTTTCAGCTTTTTCTGTCTGTGTCTGGTCTTTTTATGTAGGGCGGTGTCAGCCGAAGTGTATTGTTCATAATGCGCCTCATTTACCCAGAAGGTGGAGATTCACGGGAGCCCCCTCCCCCAGCTCCTCTTCGTCTGGTATTCCATGGGCCTTGCAGTGGATAGTGTCCATGTCCCATTTAGGCCTGTGTAGTCAACAGTCACTTATTAGTACTTCAACCAAATAGGAGTCTCTGCTTTGACCATCAAACCCTCTAACAAGAAGCTCATCTGAGAAAGGCTGAGAGCCTCACTAGTCTGCGAGTATAAGCATGAATCTTTAAAGACAGTCTGACATTTCTATTTAATAAAACCACAGTAATAGATTGTGAACTCGATCTTGGACTCCCCACCATAGATTTATTGCTTCATATTGTAGTTTTGGGTTATTTTTTCTTTTCTTTCTTTTTTGCCATTTTTCTTTTTCCTCATTTGATAGGTCATTCCCCAAGTCTTAGATCCACTCAGTTCTGCCTGGCAATTCCCTGGGCCTCTGGAGCTCTAGGCATTATGACTCTCTCATCTATCCCCAAAGCTTTCCTTTGACCTTGGTCTTCCCCAGAGTCGCCACTACTACATCAAGTTGTTCCAGTGTTCCCCTCTTATGATCTGCTCTGCCTCATGCTAAAATCTTTTCAAGATATTCTAGTTCAAAATACTAAACTATTTTGTGTATTAATTATTTAAGTTCTAACAACTTAACAGCTGTAACAACTTGTGGTGTCTAAACAATGTCATCGTATCTCTCTTAACAACTGAGATATACCATGTCAGCCTATGATTTTGCTGTGACTTTCCAAGACACTTAGACATGGATTGAGAAACGTAGTCCCCAACCCTGTCTTCTTCTACTCCTTTATTTTGGTAGAGTACATACTCCAACAGTTTCTGGAAAGGGAAAAATCGGGTTTGACTTTTTGAGACACTGTTTAAAATATCTTTTTAGTCTTGACAATGTTTGGTATTTTTCCCCACTAAATTTTGAGAAAATCTGATAGAACAAAAGCACATTTGGGAGCGTTTTCTATATTAGTTTCAATTCCTGGAGGCTAGAGGGTAATAGTGACAGACAAGAAGAAATCTACTCTGTAGCAACCGAATTCATGTTCATCAATGACCAACATAATTATGTCTGTCATTTTTTAAATGACTAAAATGTATGATTGACTTTAAGAAGTATAAAATCCAATTATCTGAGACTACAGTAGAAAAATACATGAAAATGCTTATACTTACCTAATAGAAATGGAAACTTGAAGAAATCTTGCTGCCTTATTATAATCTTGTCATTTATCCTTTAAACTAATAAAATATTGCTTCTACTTCTAATGATGTTTTTGCTAGTACAGAAGCTTAAGCTCCATACGTGAGGAGTTTATCATTCCTTAAAACCCATTCTTCACTACAGTACATTAAATCTATGAGCCATAATTTTGAGGTCTGGGATAAAGCACCAACCATAATAGAATTGCTTTTTAATTTAGCCATTGATAAGCAAAGGATAACTGAAATTTATTTCTTTCTAGAAAGCTATTTTAATAATGACCGAATTGTCCTTCCTCTGTAACAAAGTCAACTCCTCAGGCAAACATGTAATGTTCTAGTCCCAGTACTGGTGAGCACTTAGATCTACTACATCAGACTTAATGGAGCCTGATCCAGAGTTGCAAGTCCTATATGAGTCCTGTAGACATATACTTTATCCTTCTTTAAGAGCTCAAGTGCCTAGCATGCATGAAGCATCTGTGATTTGACCCACAAAATGACCCATTATAAATTAAGTCAGGCAAAGAACACTCTAACGCACGAGAAAGCAGACAAATAATTGGAGCGTCTGTCCCAATTGAACAAAATCATTACAGTAAAGAGTTCAGTCAGTACCAACATCCTTGTATGTAAAACTACGAATACTGAAATCTAGTGTCATCAAAGTTGATTCTATAAACTTCATTTAAACACCTCAGTACCTCTTTTTGTTCCTGTGTCCTTATCTCTTAACCTATTTAGATACTTAATAGGAGCTGATGTTACAACTTTCTGACTAGTTTCTTCTTTTTACTAAATCCCAAATTTAATAAAGAAAGATTTGCAAAATAAACTAAACAGTTCTATCATTTATCTTCAGCTCAGCCCATCCACATCGAGTCTCTACCTGCCCAGCCCGTGTTAGTGTTGACGTTTAATCTGTTAATAGATTGATCCGTGTTAAACTGAACATAGTCCCTTCAGGCAGGGTCTGACTACCGGAACTGCAGGGATAGTCCTCATGCCGTCCCATTGCAGAGCCCTTGGTTTCAACATGTAAACCCATGAAAGATTTTTTTTTTTTTAACTTTACTACTATATATTTTGGTTGGATTTAAACATTACTGCATATCCCAACTCTCATCAGATTTTTTCTTTTCTTTCTTTTTTTTTTTTTTTTTTTTTTGTGCACAGGGTTAATTAACACTATGGTTACACGAACAGGCCAATACACAGAGAATAAGAGACTGTGAGTGCTCATCCACAATGGATATCTGTATCGACACCTCCTCCTCCTAAAAGGTTACTGATCTAAATTGAAAGAAGTGTAAAGGTTGAGAGACAGAGGCATTTGATGACTATAACAAACTATTTTCTGAGCGAGGAGAACAGGACATTATTATTACATGGGCAACTCAAGACAGGAACGTGTGACAGCAATTGCACACGATATTAACACAAAGCTTAGATCTTAGTTGTTTCATAGACTGTTTCTCTCTGTGTCACCCTCCCAATCCTTTTGAGAATCAAGCTGCAAACGTATGTTGCAGACTTGCAAACTCTGGACAGCTATATGGACATTTATGCAACTAGACAAGTGTGCCTGAAAGCATGTGTTTCCCCTCTTTCACTTCCTGATAGAACCTAATCATCCTTCTCTGTGGTTCTGGGGACAGGACAGTACAGCACAATGCAGCCAGTCATGATTAGGTCCTACTGAATCATGGGAAAGAATTCAACACAGTCTACCCTTCACACCTAGCTCATTTCAGAAAGGAATAAACGATGTTTTTACAAGTCTTATTCCTTCATCTCATATCTGCACTAAAGCTACCTTGACTTTTCCATTTGCAACTGACAATGAGGTGTTTGTGTTCTATTCATATTTCTTTTATTATTATCAAGAAGAATATCAACAATTTCCTTTTTGTAATCTGCATATATTTCAGCCTGAAGCTCATGTGGTTTTTACACTTATGCCCAAGATTTCTATAAAATGATTGTATAAGATAGAGAAAGTTTAAGCTACAAAGATGATGCGTTACAGTAAAAGAAAAGTTATACCTGATTTTATCACAGAATAATGAGATTATCAGTCTAAAGATGCTTGTTCAAAAGAGATACAATCTGAAATTATTAGATACATACCTAAAATTCCAGTAAAGATGGGGTGGCCTTGTTTGCTAACTTAGCTAATGCTCTTGTACTTTAGCTCTTTTAAAACTTAAAATTTAATCTTTTAATAAAGTATTTTCTTTATCCTTAAGAACTTGGGCACATATGTGGTAAAATATAATCATATCAATCCCCCTTGATCCTATCCAGTTCTCCCCATATTCCCCTGAGCACACCACCCTTAACTTACAAATTAAAAACAAAAAAACAACAACAAAAAAAAAACAGGTCCAGTTAGCATTACCCACGTGTACATGGGTGTGGTGACGGGAGACCTCTGAGGCCTTCCTAAACAATAAACTCAAAAGAAGATGTCTCCTGCTTTGGCATTTCTAATTTTTATTAATAACCCATTTGGTTTAGCGAGCCATTTTGTTCCACCCATTCAAGGTATTGTGTTTGATCTGTTTTTTTTAACTGTTATAATTTTAAAGCTTAGCTTACTAAACTAGCCAGGCGTTGATGAAGCACGCCTTTAATCTCTCAAGCACCAGGAGAGCAGGAGGCAGTGGAGTTCCTGTTGAAGTCAAGGGCCACAGCATGGAGCTACAGACAGCTCCAGTGCCAGCTGAGACTAAAAGGGAGAAACTTGTCTCTAAAAATACATAAATAATAAAATAAATAGAAATAAATAAAATAAATAAATAAATAAATAAAGTTACTTACTACATAGTAGGTTTCCCATAGGCTTTTCTTGGTAACATAATCTTTGACCTATCTCTCTATTTCAAATTTAGTAACATAGTTTCATTAGAAGATGATTTTTTATTTTTGTACATTACATGTAAATTTGTTATGAATTTTAGCATTTATTATTATAACTTCAGAAGTAAAAATTATATATGGCCATAAACAAGGAATTCATTAAATGAAAGCATTATATATGCATGTGCATGTACTATCTATTATATAGTGCTATATGCATTGTATATATGTATAAGATATATAATATATATATATTATATGATATATATGTATACACAAGTATATATGTAGATATATAGAGTATGATATATACTGGTGTATCATGGATCATATATCCAAATATATTATATATGTATGTATATATATATATCAAGATATATACTTATACATTTGATATACTTCATATATATATAATTATAATATTATAATTATGATTACATATATGATGATATGATTTACTATATATTATATATATATATTATATAGTGTGTGTGTAGATAATTACTATCTTATTACACCGTATATTTTATTATATAATCTTAGCTATATTATATATATCTATCCGTATATTACTCTTAGCTACTACTATATTTTATTCTACTACTATCACTAAATCTTACATCTATATCTATACCTCTCACTCTTATAGATTTATATAGCTATATATATAACTCGAATATCTGTATACCATTTATCTCTATCTTGATCAGAACGCATACACGTCTCTTATATCTATATACTTCTACATGTTCTCGCTTCTTAGTGTCTATCAGTACTTTCTAGATGCTGAGTTACTTCTTGTACCTTAATCTAATCTATATTACATTACTGATCTATTCTTTTACTACTTCTATCACTATCAGCTCTACATTATCGGACTCCCCATAGTAGTCTTCATAAGCTAAGTCTTATTCTCGTTATCATCCTATATATTATATACTTCATGACATACTTAATATTCATATATAGTCTCTCATATATTAATCAATTAACTATATTGATAATATTATAATATATACTGTATTACTCTATATATATTATATATATAATTCATATACTACATATATACTTATATACGATATATGATTTATTATTATATACAATTAATATACTTATAGAATTATTATAATATATTACTATATGATATAAATTATATCTATATATTATATACTTACACATATATTGATATATATATTTATAGTATTTATATAATATCATAAGTACTTATTTATTATTTATTATAATATACTAATTTTTATACTTTACTTAACTTATTTTTACATTATTTTACAATATTTATCACAATATTATTATATATATAAATATACAACATATATATATATACCATTATATAACAGTTATATATCAGTATAATATAATATCTAATATATATGAATATATTGTAAGACTAGACTATCCCCTGGCATGCTAGAATACATGTAACAGCTGCCTCACGCAGCGTGGGCACTGATGCCCTCGGTGTAACTACGTGCTGTAACTATTCATGCTTATATAACCTATCAATGATAGTCCACTGAATGCCACAAGTGTCAGGGTGACAGAATACGGCACAAGACACACACCACAACCACATACCACCACACACACACACACACACACACAGACACAGATTCAGCTCTCGGGAACTGTTGTTGGCTGCCGGTAGTTTTACTGATTACTCTCTGCTCTAGGACATTTGCTCAAATTAGACACACACTGAACAGGCATCCACTGATTGTGTTTTTGTTTATGAACTTAACTGAGAATTAAACTCCATGAAGTGGACTAAACCCAATAGAAGTGTGAAGTTCAGTTGCACATATTCGGAACACAACAATATTATGGAAAGATTGCCTTTCTGTTCCTTTCTCCCCATTCCTGGAAACTTCTGGTCTAATCGGGTGGGTCTACAAATGGAATTGTTGTCTTTATGTGGCTGAATAGCACTCAACTGTATGGATAAACCATGGTTTATTTTACCATTAACTTCATGCACTGTTGAGTTTTTGCCAGCTTTCAGCTACTAGAAATACATATTTTAGTAATCCTAAGATATAAGCCTTTGAAATGTGTTCCATTTTTTCATAGAAACTAGGAATGTAAGAGCTGGGAAGCATAAGCTGAACTTTAAAAAATATTTTTAAATTTTATTTATCTTAATTTTGTGTATGAGTGTATTGCCTGCATGTATGTGAGTGTGCCTGTGTGGTTTAATGTCCCTAGATGTCAGAACAGGGTATTGGATTCCCTTAGAATTGGAATTACAGATGATTATTAGCTGCCATGTGGGTGCTGGAAATCAAGGCCATGTCCTCTGCAAGTGCAGTCAGTGCTGTGAATGGCTGAGCCATTTCTCCAGAGCTGAACATTTTTATAGAATTATCACCAAAAATTTAAGTGGACTTAATATTTAGGTCTCCAACAACAGCTCTGATTTATTTGCACTAATGGGTGAGCAATAGTATCTCACTGCAGTTCTAATTGTATTCCTCTAGCTTGTTTTCAAACTTTATGTATTACAATTATGCTGTGTATATATGCATTGTTACAGTAATTGTGGAACATATAGTAGAATTCAATGATACGGTCCCTTAGATCATTCTATGCTGTTGTTGTTGTCGTTGTGTGTTGTTGTGTGTGTGTGTGTGTGTGGAAGTGGGCACCACTCTGCCACAGCAGCGCATAGGGTAGTGGAAGGACAGAGGGACAAATTGTTTGGAATGCATTCTCTCCTTGCAGGTTATTTGTGGGCGTGGGGTATTCAAACTCAGATCATCAAGGATTGAATAAGCACTACCTTCATTTACCCTGAAGCCATTTCTCCAGACCTCTCCTGGCTATTTGATGTAGATCTTTTTCTATGTGTTCATTGACCATTCTTTTTTTTCAGATATTTTTTTTTCAATTATTTCTTTTTTTTTTTTTTTTTTTTGGTATTTTTGAGACAGGGTCTCCCTGTAGCCCCAGCTGTCCTGGAACTCACTCTGTAGACCAGGCTGGCCTTGAACTCACAAAGATCCGCCTGCCTCCACCTCCCAAGTGCTAGGATTAAAGGCGTGCGCCACCACGCCCGGCTTCAAATTATTTCTTATTTAATAAAACATTATTTTTCCTATTATTATTGAGTTTAAAGAATTTATTCCATGGCTAGAGAGATGCCTTAGTGGGTAAAGGTACTTGCTGTCAAGGATGACTACCTGAGTTCATCCCCAGGTCCCCCATGGTAGAAAGAGAACATTGTCCTCTGATCTTCCAAGTATCTATGCATATATAGACACATGGATGTAAATAAATGTTTAGAAAAAGAATTTATTCTATATATTTGACACTTAAAATATTTACTTTTTTATTTCACATACTGTAGATGAATATTAAAACAAATTGTGAAAAATTAAAATGAATTAATAAAAATAGTTATATATAAATAGCACTTTTCAACATAATCATCTGTAACTTTTATTTTGATAAGCACTGTATTCATTTGAAGAAAGTAGGGTACTTATAACTATCTTCAGTTTCCAAATGAAAAGTCAAGCTTCATGAAGACTTGTTAAACATGTGGGCTTCAGAATTGAACAACCTATGTTCACATTATGACTCAACATTTACTACTTGAGGAATCTCTTCTCTAAAACTCATTTTTCTCATGGGTTAAACATAAAGCATATGAGGTCTTAATATGTCATTGTAGGGCTTAAGTAAGACAATGTTTCCAAAATTCTATTTTACATAGACATAATTAAAGGATAAGGTATGTTCCCCCTAAAAAAATTCAAAGAGAATATTCAGATGAAGATTCTGAGAATCCTCAGCATTTAGTGCTTCCTATTTTTAATAATTTTATATTTTTCTTTTAGTTGCTTTACATGACTGAAACCAAACCAATTAATTGTGGTGTGCACATTAGCAATTGAGAGATTGGTATGAAACTGTTTGTAGGAAATAGCTCTTCATGAACATTGTTTGTTAATATTTTTTAATGGTAGATATTCTTTGTGATTCATAAAGGTATTTCTATTCAGTGTATCATGTTCTTTAAAAATATATGCCCCATACTCTTCTATACTCCACAACTTTCTTCTTTTCTCCTAGTCAGACATGTTTCTGTTTTCATGGCATATACGTACTATGTATGATTTTATGTATCTATGTCAAATCTAGAATCCACAAATAAGAGAAAACACACAGTATTTGTCTTTCAGAGCCTGGTTTATTTCACTTAATATGATAATCTCCAGTTGTGTAATTTTCTCACAGATGACATAAATTTCTTCTTTTTTAATTGTTATTTATTTATTTTTAAGGGATTCACAATATAAAACCACAGTTGTTTTCAGTTCACATTAACATTGCTCAGTTTGCCATACAATAGATAATTGGTGCTAGCTTCCACAGATGAGGGATACCATTCGTCATTTGTTTTTCAGGGACTGTTAAATTGCTTCTTTAAGGCTGGATGAAATTCCATTGTGTATAGAACACATTTTCACTACCCTTTCACCTGTTTATTGATAGATGCAGGAGAGATTCATAATTTGGCTATTGTAAATAGTGCTGCAATAAACACTAATGTCAAGTAACCTGTGACATGCTGACTTAGAGTCCATTAAACATATCTGAACAATGTATGGATGAATCTTTTTATAGCTCTAGTTTCAGTGTTTAGGGGAACAACTGGAAATAATAATTTCCGTACTGACTAGATTCATTTTTTAAGGCAGTTAGGACTTTATTTTTTTTATTTATGCAGCTAGGACTTTAATCTTTAAGATATCTTCATGCCAGTTTAAAAAGTCATCTATATTATTACTTATTTGAACTCAATATGATACTTGCTAGTGAGTTCAAGGTCATATGCCATGGCTTATATATGGAGGGTATTTATTAAGTAAAAGACAAAGAAGACTTTAATACAAAGGATTATTACTAATTTTGAATTTTTGAGGTTTCCATGTTGTGTCTTTTGAAAATTTGTAGATGTTCCTTTTTTAATATTTTTATTGAAGTTTTGTGCATTTCACACATCATTTCCCAGTCCAATCTAGAATCATCTCCCCTTCCATGCCTCCCACCCCACCTGAGTTCATGCACCATGCCATTCCTGACCTGTATCTTTTTCTGAATCTTTTCAAAGTATTTCAAAGCAGAGAATTATTGTCCTTGGGAGAACTTTACTGTTACAGGTTACAGTCCATTCCCTCTGCTGTTGTCCCCTCCAATCTGTATTGCTTTAGTATATATATATATATATATATATATATAATATACTATATAGATATAATTATAATATAATGTAATTATATAAAATAATTAGAAATATATATAATTATATTATATATAATTATTATATATAATAGTATATATAATATATATTATGATAAAATTATTTCATCTGAAAACAAACTGTATGTCATTTCCATATCATATTTCAGGATTCACATTTTCCTTTTTAAATTTATATTACTCTAAAATATGCCTACATACCCTCCACCCAAGATTACAAGAGTCTGAAAATAAGTGGCGGGTAAATTCTATAGCTTGTTAAGGGATTTACATTATAAGAGCACAGTTTCTTTCAGGAAAAGGGGAATAAAGCATTGACATTGCTCAGTTTGCCTTACAACTAGGCACTTGGTGCTAGCATCCACAAATGAGGGATACCATTCTTCGTTTGTTTTTCTGGGACTGTGTCACTTCACTTAGCAAAATATCTTCTTTTTTATTGGTGTTTTGTGTATTTAATACATCATTTTTCAATTCAGTTCAGGCATATTCCCCTTTCCCTTCCCCCCACTCCACCCCACCACAGATCATTCATTCTACCATAATTGTCCTGCATCTTTCTCTCGGTCTTTTTTTTTATGCTTAGGAATTTACACTTTCCTCCATTAATTTTATATTACTCTAAAATATGGATACATACTCTCCAACCATATACAGTAATTACAGAGTCTGAAAATAATTGGTGGGTGATTTCTAGAGCCCATTGAGAGATTCACATTGTAACAACATAGTTTCTTTCAGATAAATAGAAATATAACCATAATGTAATGCTTGCCTTTCATCTGGGGGATTTGGTGTTAGCATCCACAAATGAGGGAAACCATTCTCCCTTTGTCTTTCTGGGACTGTGTCACCTCACTCAGCATAATGGCTTCAAGCTCCATCCATTTACCTGCAAAGTTCATAATGCCATCTTTCTTTACTCCCGAATAGTACTCCATTGTGTAGATGTACCACATTTTCTTCTAATTCCATCCATTTACCTGCAAAGGTTGTGATGCCATCTTTCTTTGCTGCTGCATAGAATTCCATTGTGTAGATGGACCACATTTTCTCTAACCACTAGTCAGTTGAGAGGCACTTGGGTTGGTTCCAGGTCCTCGCTATTGTGAACAGAGCTTCAGTAAACATGGCTGTGCTTGTATGTCTGAGGTAGGATGAGTCTTGTGGGTATATACCCAGGAGTGGTATGGCTGGGTCAAGTGGTAGGCTCATTTTCCATAGTGGTTGTACAAGTTTATATTTCTACCAGCAGTGAATAAGTGTTCCCCTTTCCCCACACCCTCTCCAGCATTTGGTATCATTTGTTTACTTCTTTGGTTTTTGAGTAATTTATATATTCTGGAAGTGAATGTTCAGTCAGATGTATGAGTGGTGAAAGACTTCTCCCACTCTGGGTTTTTCTCTTCACTACACTGATAGTTTCTTTCTCTATACAGAAGTCTTTGAGTTTAATGAGTTCCTACTTGTCAATTGTCATCCTTACTTTCTGTGCAGTTGCTGTCTGATTTAGAAAGTCTTCTCCTACACCAATGTCTTGTAGGTTGCTGCCAACTTTTTCTTCTATCACCTTCAGATTTCCGGGTTTCATGTTGAGGTCTTTGATCCATTTGGAGTCGATTTTTGTGCAGGGTAAGAGTTAGGAGTTTAGTTTTATTCTTCTACAAGTGGTGATACAGTTTTGCCAACACGATTTTCTTAAGATGCTATCTTTACTCCATTGAGTCTTCTTTCTCCCTTTGTTAAATATGAGGTGGCTGAAATTTTATGTGCTCAAGTTTGGATCCTCAATTTTTTTCCATTGGTCTATAGGTCTGTTTTTGTGCCAGTACCAGGCTGTTTTTATGACTACAGCCCTGTAATATAGTTTGAAGTCTAGTATAGTGATCCACCCTTTATTGCTCTTCTCACTCAGGATCCTGGCCATTCAGGATCTTTTGTTTTTTCACATGTATTTAAGAATTATTTTTCCAAGTCTGTGAAGAAACTCTTGGGGATTTTAAGTGGGATTGCATTGAATCTGTATATTAATTTGGGTAGAATGGACATTATTTACTATATTAACATTTCCAATCCATGAGCATGGAAGGTCTTTCCATCTTCTGATGCATTTTTCAATTTCCATCTTTAGGGACTTAAAATTTTTGTTGTAGAGATCTTTGGTGTCTTTAGTTAGGTTTGTTCTTAGGTATTTTATTGTTTTTGAGGCTATTGTGAGTGGGAAAGTCTCCTTATATTCCTTCTTCAGTTGCTTGTTGTTGGTGGAAAGAAAGGCTAATTTTAGGGAAATTTTCTTCTCCTATTCTGCTGAAGATCTGATCAATACAGTTGTCATAGGAAATTACAGGAGTACAAATTGGAAAAGAGGAAGTCAAGCTATCCCTTTTTGCAAACAATATGATAGTTTACCTAAGGTATGCTTAAAACTCTACCAGAAAACTCCTAGAAATGAAGACTTCAGTAAAGTGGTGGGATACAAAATTAACCTAGAAAAATCAGTAGCCTTTCTTTATACCAACAACAAGCAACAGAAGAAGGAATATAAGGAGACCATCCCACTCACAATAGCCTCAAAAACAATAAAATACCTAGGAACATACCTAACCAAAGATACCAAAGATCTCTGCAACAAAAATTTTAAACCCTTGAAGAAGGAGATTGAAGAAGACATCAGAAAATGGAAAGACCTCCCATGCTCATGGATTGGAAATATTAATATAGTAAATAATGTCCATTCTACCCAAATTAATATACAGATTCAATGCAATCCCACTTAAAATCCCCAAGAGCTTCTTCACAGACTTGGAAAAATAATCCTTAAATACATATGAAAAAAACCAAAAGATCCTGAATGGCCAGGAACCTGAGTGAAAAGAGCAATAAAGGGTGGATCACTATACCAGATTTCAAATTATATTATAGGGCTATAGTCATAAAAACAGCCTGGTACTGGCACAAAAACAGACCTGTTGACCAATGAAAAAAATAATGCAGATCCAAACTTGAACTCATACAATTTCAGCCACCTCATATTTGACAAACAGAGCAAGAAGATAGAAAATGAAGGAAAGACAGCATCTTAAGCAAATGGTGTTGGCAAAACTAGATCACCACTTGTAGAATAAAATTAAGTCCCTAGCTCTCACCCTGTACAAAAATCAACTCCCAATGGATCAGAGACCTCAATGTGAAACCCAAAACTCTAAAGGTGATAGA
This sequence comes from Rhizomys pruinosus, assembly GCA_009823505.1. Taxonomy (NCBI): domain Eukaryota; kingdom Metazoa; phylum Chordata; class Mammalia; order Rodentia; family Spalacidae; genus Rhizomys; species Rhizomys pruinosus. Next base: position 196,711 of record VZQC01007054.1, on the reverse strand, counting down.
AGAAAAAGTTGGCAATAACCTACAAGATATACGGGTAAGAAAAGACTTTCTATATCAGACATCAGCTGCACAGGAAATAAGGTCAACAATTGACAAGTGGGACCTCATTATACTCAAAAGTTTCTGCACACCGAAAGAAACAATCAGTGAAGTGAAGAGAAAACCCACAAAGTGGGAGGAAACCTTCACCGCTGATACATCTGACTGAGCATTAACTTCCAGAGTATATAAACTACTCAAAAAGCAAAGAAGAAAAAAAAATGACCCACTCAAGAGATGGAATAAAGAGCTGGACAGAGACTTCACAGGTGAGGAAGTAAAAATGGCTGAGAAACATCTTAAAAAGTGTTCAATATCATGAATAATTAAGTAAATGCAAATTAAAACCATTTTATCGATAATAAGACTGGCTAGGATCAAGAAAATAAGTGATACCAAATGCTAGAGAGGTTATGGGGAAAGGGGAACACTCATCCACTGCTGATGGGAATGTAAACTCATACAAACCATATGGAAAGCAGTGTGAAGAACCCATAAAAGACTGAAAATGAGCCTACCACCTGACCCAGTCATACCACTCCTGGTTATATACCCACAAGACTCATCCTACCTCAGAGATACATGCACAGCCATGTTTATTGCAGCCTCTTCACAAAAGCAAAGAGTTGGAACCAACCCAAATGCCCCTCAACCAGCAAGTGGATAGAGAAAATGTGGTACATCTACACAATGGAGTTCTATGAAGCAATAAAGAAATATGACATCATGTACTTTGCAGGCAAATTGATGGAACTAGAAGATATTATGCTAAGTGAGGTAACACAGTACCAGAAAAACAAGCAAGGAATGGTATCCCTCATTTGTGGATACTAGCATCAAGTAAGACAAACCGAGTAACATTAATGTTATATTTCTCTTTATCTAAAAGCAACTGTGCTCTTAGAATGTGAATCCCTTAACAGACTCTAGAATTAACCCACTACCTATTTTCAGACTTTATAATTTTGGTAGAAGGATACGTTTGCATATTTTAGAGCAATATAAAATTAAAAGGGAAAAATGCGAATCCCAAAATATGATTTGGAAATAACATAAGAGTTTATTGTCAGATGACATGAGTTTAGTACATGTGTGACATACATAAATGCATATGTTGAAACAGTACAGATTGGAGAAAATGAAAACAGCAAAAAACTGGGACAGGGAACTGACTGAAGCAGTAGAGTTCTTCCCACCAAAAAATAATCTTCTGCTTTGAAAAACTTTGAAAAGACTCAGAAGGGAAAACAGGACATGTATGGCAGACTGCATGAACTTGGGAGGGGGGGGCATGGAGGGGGAAATGTGTCTGGACTGAACTGAGAAGGGATGTATGAAGTGCACAAAACTTCAATAAAAGATAAATAAAAAAGGCTACTGACTTTTCTAAGTTAATTTTGTTTCCTGCTGAAGCTCTTAATCATTTCTAGGAGTTTTCTGGTAGAGTTTTAGCATCCCTTAGGTAAACTATCATATCATCTGCAAAAAGGGATAGTTTGAGTTCCTCTTTTCCAATTGGTACTCCTTTAATTTCTTATTCTTATCTTATTGCCCTAGCGAGTGTTTCAAGCACCATATTAAAGAGGAGTGGCGATCAGGGGCAGTGGCTGGGTTCTTGACTTTAAGGGGAATTCTTTTAACTTTTCTCCACTTAGTATGATGTTGGCTATGGGTTTCTTGTATATGGCTTTGATTACGTTGAGGAATGATCCCTCCAGTCCAATTCTCTCTAGGACTTTAAGCATGAATGGATGCTGGATTTTGTCAAAGGGTTTTTCTGCATTGATTGAGATGATTGTGGGATTTTTGTTTTTTAGTCCATTTATGTGTTTTATTATATTTATTGATTTATGTGATTTATGTGTGTTGAACCATCCCTGGATCTCTGATATAAATCCAACTTTGTCATGATGGATGATCTTTCTGTTATGGGTCTGTATTTGGTTTGCAAGTATTTTGTTGAGAATTTTTGCATCTTTGTTCATTAATGAAATGGGTCTATAGTTTTCTTTATTGGTTGTATCTTTGCTTGTTTTTGGTATTAGAGTGATTCCTTCATAGAAGGAATTTGGGAGATTTCCCTCTGTTTGTATCCTTCTGAACATTTTGAGAAGTAGATTCTTTACATTCTAGTAAACAGCATCTAAGTTTTCCTTTCCTGCCATCCTCCCCAATGTGTTATTGCTTTTTTTAAATAATAAACTGATTGGAAAAAGGTATATTCTCAATCTTGTTTTCATTTTCAACTCTCCATTTTTAATAGTTTGTTTACTATTTTTATTTTATATGTATGAGTATGTTGCCTGCATGTATGTAAGTGCCCATGGAGTTCAGAAGAAAGTGTTCGATCCCCAGGAACTGGAGTTATGGATGATTGTTAGACACCTTGTGGGTGCTGGGAATCCAATTTGGATATCCTGCAAGAGGAGGCAGTGCTCTTAACCATTAAGACATCACTCCAGCACACACAATTTGCAACTCTCTTATTCCTAAGGAAGATGATCATTGTTTTCATCTCTATTAGCATGCTTCTTCTTCTGAGATCTCTGTTCATTTCATTGGCCTAGATATTAATGGAATTCTTTGCTATGTAAGGTCGGTTTTTTTGCGCTTTATATATTCTAGACATCAATCCTCTTTGTTTTGGCATTCTAAGACATAGACCTACTTAAAACTAAAGTCAAATGGCAATAGAGTCAAATAGTGAGCTGACAGATATAGTTCACACATCATCATCCAGCTCCAATTCTAGATCACCCAGCACTGGCCATAAACTCTAACTGAGGAAGCAAACTTGATTCACTAGAGAGAGAAATCACAGTGATCAGCCTTGCTGTGAGGGAGAAGCACAGGAGCAGAATGCGCACAAGGTGATGCTTGTGTCATCTTAAAATCTGAGTGAATCGGGACCAGGAGAACCCAGTGCTATGTCTAACTTGGTTTTCTCTTTTGTCTTGACAGTCTGTCAGACATCAGTCTAGGCTCTTTAGTTAAGCATGAATCACACTAGAATTCTTCATGGCAGGCTTGGGATTTGACAGCGCAGCTTTGTGCTGTGACTTTATACTGCTACCATTATCTCTGAGGAGAAAATCTTTCAGGCTGCAACTTTGTGTGCATGGGGAGCTCTTTGGTTGACTGGCAAACTTGTTTTGATAAGCATCTGAAAGCATTTTGACTGACAGATAAGGGATGTGAGTCATGCAACAAAAAGCAAGAACAAAGATGTCAAGAGATGAATGTATAAGAAATAGAAAGTCTTCCGTTCTGGATGGTTCACACTGGTTGAGTAGTGAATAAGGACAAGATGTAGAGTACCCAGCATAGATCCAGGAATTAGGGTTTCCCTCATCAAATGAGAAAGGATTTCCCTTCTGCCCATTGTGAACAGGCAAGGAGAAGCAGGAAAGAAAGAAACATATCAGAGTCTGTGTTGACACCTTAAACAGCAAGTAAGAAGAGTCTGACCCAGAGTTGTAGCATTGGAAATGGGAAGAGAAGTTTTAGGAAATGGAACTAATAATTCTTTCCTTTCACATGATTAGGTTCCAAAGGTGGCAGGAACAGTCAGAGGTGACCCCTGGGTTTAGATCAATGCTGTTTTAGTGACAAGTCTTGCTGCTACTCGCACATAGAATTTGTGAAATAGAGGAAGAAATAGTATAGGAGAGGTAAAGAATGATAGCTCAATTATGTGTATTTTGAGGTTGTAGCATACAAATGTTACCTAAATAGCAAATCATTGACATGGATCAAGAGAGGCAAACACCAGAAATAGCAAATGGAGAGCCAGACCCAAGGAGGGCAAACTGACAAAACAAATGAGACAAGCAGGACTCTGGAACAGGAGCCAATGGTCTGTCTGTACCTTGCAGGAAGACTTGCCCTCAACGTGCATATTACCAGCAGTGATAATTTAAATTCAATAACTGGGCATTTGCAGACCAACATAAAATTAAAAGAAAGATATTTATGTGAGTTTTTACAGTTTCCCACACTAAGAATTCATTTCAGAGTGCTATTTGATAAATTATAATATACAAAAAGTGGATTCCAAAAAGTCTACCAATATTACTCAGATATTTTGTTGTATTAATTTGTGTATGTTTATTGTTTCTATTTAGTTCTATGTAAATTTCATTATATGCCAAGTTCACATGTGCTTCATGAAATTACAGAAATAGAGCAATTCTATCACCATAAATATTTTAAATATATTATATATAATATATTATATTATTTTTATATTTTATGTGTAGGAGTGTTTTGCCTGTAAGTGCATCCATGTTGTACATGCCTATGGAGGTCAGAAAAGGGCATTAGATCCCTTGGAACTGGAATTATGGACAGTCCTTTGCTGCCATATGGTGCTGTGAATCCAATCCAGGTCTTCTGCAAGAGCAGACAGTGCTTTAAACTGCTGAGCACTTCCCCAGCCTTCACCAAAGGCCATAGTCACCTTTGCCCTCTTATCCCTGTGACTAACCATTTTTCTATTTCCATAATTTCATAATTTTAAAAATGCTATATAGATGGGATTATACAATTTATAAGATTTTGAATTGATTTTTTCATTAGCATTATTCCCTGAAGATTTGTCCAAGATGTTCAGTAGGACAAAGTTCCTGTCTTTTTATCTCTGATTCTTTCCAGGCTGTGAATCTACCACTGTGCATTTAGCTGTTCACATGTTGAAACTGCTTTTGGATTTGTTTATTATGAATGATCTGTTCTAAGTATTTTGTTTAAGTTTTGTATGAATACAAGTTTCCAGCTTTCAGAGATGAATGTTCAAGTGCACACAAAACAAATTGTATGTTAATTTTTTAAAGTTCCTTCTAATCTATGTAACCGAGCAGCTATACCATTTTATAGTGCCTTCAGAAATGTATGGATGATACCCAGCCTTCTGGTTGTGTAAATAAAGCATTATTGGAACATAGACACAGTCAATTTTTACTTATTTTCCATAGCAGATTTTATACTACAAGGGCACATACCATGTGTTCAATAAAGACTAAAATATTTATAATCTGACCTTTTGCAGAAAATTATTGCTGTTCTCTGGAGATTTGTTGTCTGTCTGTACAGCAGAGCTCAGAATCCTGGTCTGAGAGCCATTAGCCTGGAGTAGCAAAGTAAGGCACAGAGAGCTGAATCCCATGTCTCATGTAAGGAGAGCCAGGGATGCTGAAAAAAAGAACCCCTTGTCAGTGTCTTCAACTGGGTATCACAGGCTTTGAGGAGTATTCTCAACAGCAGGTATGGAGAGCTGGGTAGCCCAGGATTGAATAATGCTGAATTGCAATGGTGCCTAGGCAAATTTTCTGGGGTTTTAGAAGCCAAATATAGCATTTTATCACAAGTACAAACATTCCTTTAGAGCCATTACAAGGATTAAAATCCTAAAAGATGATTTGAAAGTTAGGCTGGAAAATAATATGAGCACTGATATTGAAATCTTGAGAGATGTGATATTGACACTCCTATCAAAAGCTATCGTATATTACACTGAGAAATTGCAGTTGAATTTCTCCCACATATGATCCTTGTTTCCTTGAACAAGATGTAATTTTAATTTTCAAGGTGTCTAAACTGCTAAAATGCCTTTAGAGATTTGCCTAAGATTAAAATACAAGGAAGGGACAGGGTTAATGTATAAATTCAGTAATCAATTGGAATTAGAATGCTCTACAACGGCGGAAAAAGGATGAGAAAAGAATTGTGTCATATGGATAGCCTAGAAGTCATTTACTTACTTCATGAAGTTTTGTGTGAATGGCATGGTGAAGGCGATGGGAAACATGAATGAAAGCACTGATAGCCATGCCTCCACCCCCCCCTTCTCATGTTTCAACATTACAGGAAGTGGAAGCCAATCACAGAAAATATAAGACTTTGAATTCCAAGCGAAGGTGTCTGGGTGCATGAGAGCATGGACTGACAGGAGGGGATGGTAGAAGGGACCAGTAGGTGGCAGAACTGAGTACACAGGGCCTTGAGATCTTAGAGCCTCTTTCTTAAGGAGGATTACCACACCCTGTGCTGCCTCACCTATTTCTCTTGGTCTACGGTTCCACACTAAGTGAAGATGTTTTCATCAGAGTATTCTCTTTTTTTTTTTTTTTGGTCTTTTCGAGACAGGGTCTCCCTGTAGCCCCAGCTGTCCTGGAACTCACTCTGTAGACCAGGCTGGCCTTGAACTCACAAAGATCCACCTGCCTCTGCCTCCCAAGTGCTAGGATTAAAGGCGTGCGCCACCACGCCCGGCCCAGAGTATTCTCTTAACACTGGGCGCCTCTTCAGGGTCTTTCTGAGGACACAGGACCTGAAAGTTTGTAAAACTTTGTAGGATCGAAAGGTTATTCCTGGACAAACTGTCAGCCCATGAAAGGAAACAGCCAGAATTGACCAGAGTCCAAGTCAACAGCTCCAGAGAGAGTGGACTGTTTTACCTCTCATCGACCTGTGCCCCTTTTCTAAGCCTAGGGAACAATCTGCGGAAGAGGGGGCGTGGTAGAATGTAAGGGTTGCGATTGGGGTGAACAGTGAAACAACAGCAATGTAGTCTGGACACTCATTTGATCAACTTGATTGAACAAACAACCTGTCACCCCCCACTGGATGGTGGGGCTGTAGGGGTTCGGGCACAACAGCCTGCAGATTGGTTCTGCACGAGGGATGCTTGTACTCACGGATTATCACTTATAGCTAATGATAAAAAAAAAAACTGAGAGAAAGATGCAGGACAGCTACTGCAGAATGCATGATCTGGGATGGGGTGGGAGTGGGGGGGAGGGGAAGGGGAAATAAGCCTGAACTGAATTGGAAAATGTGTATGAAATGCACAAAGCATCAATAAAAATTAAATTAAAAAAAAAAACTTTGAATTCTTGCTGAATTTCGTCAGTTTGCTCAAGGCAACATCGAAGTCAAGTCGAGTACTCTGGATACATTTACAAGTTGACAGCACATATTCAATTCTTATTTTCAATAACATTAAAACACAACTGTGTCGTATTCTTCTCACCTACCACCATCGTCTCTACAGGCCTTCTTTTCCATAAGGTTTCTTTAGGAAAAGCTTTCTGTTTTGTTTCTTGTGTTGTATATTGTTTGATGTTTTGATAAGCTTATTTCTCTAGAGGCTTCTCAGCCATGTTTTGTATCATTTTGATAGTTGCATCAGATGACCCAGAGAGCACAAAGGAGCAGAGAACAAAACAACCTATCAAGCCACAATGATTGAATGAGGTACTTAAGGGCTAAGGACAGCAACTGAACGCTCTCCCAAAGGCTTATGGGTTCACCAAGGTTGACCTCAGTAAAATGGCCAATGCCAAAGACTCAGCAGGTATTTGGGTTGTTATCCCCCCCCCCGCCCCTCTTATTGAGTTTATTTCAAAGCACATTTGGATGATTGATTCAGCTTCTAGAGGTGAACTGGGACATAACTTACTGAGCCTATCTGAAAACAAAAGGAACAAGATCAGAGATTTGGGGGTTCTGGGAAGGCAAAAATGAAATGACATAATTCTTTATTTCCTTTTACTTTCACACTCAATTTTTGCACTATCTGAGGGGACCTCTAAACACCTTAGAATTGAAGAGAAAACGTGTCAGGAATAAAATGGTAGAGAGTGCCAGGGCTTCAAAATGCTTATTTTCACCTTTGCTGAGACCACTAACTTTGTTTATTTTTGTTATAATGAAGATCACCAGAGTATTTCTGGTGATTTTCATTATTTCCCCAACTGTTCTCTCTCTGGTATTTGCTCTAGTGCTTATTTGCTTTCATCAATAGATATACTAATCCTAGTTTTAACAGTAGGTAAAGGCAAGAAAGGAAAGGGACCCAACTATGTCCTGGAAATGGTTTAGGTGAGCAGCTATTATTAACCCCCCCCTTCCTTCTTTCTTCCTTCCCTTTGTGATCAGGAAAAATACTAAGAATGTTTCAGAATTTGTAAAGTGAACTTGAACTTACTTTCTAGGGGATCCTTGCACTTTGCCTTGTTCTGACGGGGGTCAGATACAATCTCAGTGTAGTTCAAATTTGTGTTTCTTTGCTGGCTGATGTGATTAAAATTTTTCTTGTCTGTTGATCACTGTACTTCAACTTTTGAGAACTGCCTTTTCATTTCATTAGTCCATTTTATTGGGTTGTTTGATTTCCTATTATTTAGAGGTTTTTAAAGTTGGGTTTGGGCACAACTGCTAACAAATTGGTTTTACATGAAGAATGCTTGTACTCATAAATTATCACTTATTGTCAAAAAATGAAAAAAAATACTGAGATAAAGATGCAGGATAGTTATGGCAGAATGCATGATCTAGGATGGGGTGGGGTGGGGTAAGGAGAAGGGAAAGGGAAATATGCCTGAACTGAATTGGAAAATGATGTATGAAATACACAAAGCATCAATAAAAAATTTATTTTGTTAGATATTAATCCTTTGTCAGATATGTGGGCAGTGATGATTTTATCTCATTATGTGGCTGTCTCTTCACCAGGCTAGTTATTTCCTTTGCTAAATGGGAGCATTTTAATTCCATGAAATCCTATTTTTCAGATACTTAGAATTACTTTCTTCAGCATTTTAGGCTTTCATTGGTTAGATTTACTCCAAAACATTAGTTCAAAACAATTGTGAATGGAATTGTTTTCCTATTTATTTTTCAGTATATTTGTTATTGATATGTAGGAAAACTACTGGTTTTTATATTAATTTTGTATACAATATTTTTATTGTGGTACCTTTAGGGTCTTTTATTTTATAGAAGCATCATCTACAAATTAGGATACTGTTATTTCTTCCTTTCTATTTGTTTCGCTTTTAGTTACTTCTCTTGTTTTAATAGTCTAACACTTTAGGCATTATACTGGAGTGGAGAAACTAACATCTTTGTCTTAATTCTGATTTTACCAGAGCTCCTTTCATTTTGTCCCTACTTTAGTGTAACACTGGCTTCTGGTTTACCATACAAGGCTTTATCATGTTCAGATATGATCCCCTGCTCCCAGGTTCTTTGGGCCTTTGTCATGGAGAAATGTTGGATTTTGTCAAACTCTTTCTGCTATTATTGAGATGATCATATCTTTTGTTTTCTAGAGTCCATTCATGTGATTTATTACATTTCTTCATTTGTGTATGGTGAACCATCCCCACATCTTTAGAATGAAGCCAACTTGACTGTAGAGAAGGATCTTCTTGATTATTTGGATCTCTGTTCATTGGGGAGGCTGGTCTATCCTGGCCAATAATTTTGGGGGGATTTATGTCTTTCTTTGGTTTTGGTATCAGGGAATCATTCCTTTGTGAGTAGGGTTTGGTAACACTATTTCCTTTCCTTCTTATGGGACAGTTTGGGAAGCATTGGTGTTAATCATTTTATTAAAGGTCTGGTAGAATTTAGCAGCAAACCATGTTTAGTTGGTATTTTTGCTTTCTCTACGATTGGTGCCTCACTTCTTTTGCTTGCAATTTATCTCATCTTTCTTTGATTTCAGTAGGTCATGTGCATCTAGAAATTCATCTATTCTTTTTTTTTAAATTTCCAATTTGGTAAAATATAACTTTTTAATATATTATTAACCTTTTTTGAATTTCGTTGGAAGCTATTGCCTCTCTTTTTATGTCTAACTTTTTAATTTAGATCTTTGTTTCTTTCTTTTGTTGTTTTAAAAGTTTGGTGTGACTTGTTTTTCTTTTCAAAGAACCAATATTCATTTTGTTGACTGTTTTGTATGAATTTTTGTGTTTCCAATTTATTAATTTCTGCCTTGCTCCTGATTATATTTATTTTTACCTACTGATTTTGTGGTTGGCTTATTCTTCTTTTTTCCAAGGCCTGACTGTCACTGTTAAAATATGCATTATGGCTTTCTCTGATTTTTATGCATTGTAGCTATTAATTTCACTCAGGACCCTCTCCAATTTGCCTCACATTCTTCAGAATTTTGTGCTTCATTTTCACACAATTGTCAAATAAATAAATATTTAATTTATTTATTGATTTCTTCAATGACCCAGTCATCATTCAGTAGTGTGTTGTTTGGTCTCTATGAGTTTAATATGTTCTTTGGCTTTTGATTTTCCAGTTTTATTCCATTGCAGTCAGATAAAATATAAGAAATACTTTGAATTTTCATATGTTTAGGAAAGGCTCTATCTCCTATTACATTATATAATTTAGAAAAATATTTCCTAAGAAGTGTGTTCTGTAGCTCTTGGCGAGAATCCTCTCTCCTTATCTATAAGACCTATTTGACCTGCAGCGTCATTTAACTCAAATATTTCTGGTTATGTTGAACAGAATGACCTGTCTCTTAGTGAAAACAGAATCACTCGGTATTATATTATTGGATCAATGGATGTATTTATACCCAGTAATATTTGGTTTATGAATTTAGGTGTACCAGTGTTTGACAAATATATGTACAGAAGCTTTTGAGTTTAATGAGGTCCCATTTGTCAATTGTCGATCTTGTTCTTGCACATCTGCTGTCTGATCTAGGAGATCTTTTCCTATGCCTATGTCTTGCAGGCTGCTCCCAACTTTTTCTTCTATTGTCTTCAGAGTTTGGGGTTTCATGTTGAAGTCTTTGATCCATCTGGAGTTGACTTTTGTACAGGGTGAGAGGTAGGGGTTTAACTTCTTTCTTCTACAAGTGGTGAAACAGTTTTGCCAGCACCACTTGCTAAAGATGCTGTCTTCCTTCCATTGTGTCTTCTTGGCCCCCTTGTTAAATATGAGGTGGCTGGGGTTGTATGTGCTCACGTTTGGATCTTTAGTTTTGTTCCATTGGTCTATGGATCTGTTTTTGTGACAGTACCAGGCTGTTTTTTATGACTATGGCCCTGTCTTATAGTTTGAAGTCTGGTGTAGAAATCTCCCCTGTATTGCTCTTTTTGCTCAAGGTTGCTTTTGGCTTTTCAGGTCCTTTGTTTTTCCATATGAAATTAAGGATTTTTTTCAAGCCTGTGAAGAGGTTCTTGGGGATTTTAATTGGGATTGCATTGACTCTGTATATTAATTTGGGTGGAATGGACATTTTTTGCTATATTGATTTTTTCCAATCCATGAGCCTGGGAGGTCTTTCCATCTTCTGATGTCTTCTTCAAGTTTCTTCTTCAAGGGTTTAGAATTTTTGTTGTAGAGATCTTTTGTTGTAGAGATCTTTCTTTGCCCTCAGAGGTCAACTAAGTCCCAGGGGACTATGCATGAGGGCATCTCTTGAAATGTCCTGCAAATGTGAGTCCCCAGTCTTCCTGTGCCAGGGAGGTCTTGGACATCCACTAATGGGAATTCAGCCAGTGTCCAGTATATAAAGAGGAAGGTCTGCTCGTGCTTCAAATGGGAAGCCTGATCTAACAAGAACTGACTTTGCCCTCGAGTGGATGGTATGGTAAATGAAAAGCCAAAAGGACCCAGGGGTTGACCCCTGAGTACCAGATCCTCAACTGACCTTGAGAAAACAAAAACTTTGGATAATCTGGGCTAACTGTGTGGCCTTAAACATCCAAAAGGAAAGTATAACCAGAAATAAATAGTAAGGCCTGAGAAAGTGCGCTTCAGGTATAAAACTTAGTAAAAAGACAAAAAATAAAAAAAGAAAAGAAAAGAAAAGAAAAAAGACCACAGCTGTTTTGCCTGTCTTACTGGCAAGTTCAGCTTCCCTGTAGATGTCACTACTTTTGTCATGCTTCAAAGACATGAGACACAGCTTTTCAAGTTTCCAATATGGACCGAAGACTCATGTCTCTCCAAGAATCCTCCAAACCTTCAGTGCCAGATGAGGACTGCTGAGACATACAGCTTTTGGACTGAGCAACTACTGGGGTTTCAGCCTCTTCAGAGTATAGACTGCCATTGTTGGACTACCCAGGCTGTATCACAGAGACCAGTACAGGAAGATCAAGACAGATGTGGTGCTTACTGGACCTCATTTGGTGGCCATGGGAAAGGAAAACCCCAGTGTGGAACACAAGGGCAGAACTGATGGTGGTTTGGGCTTGCCAAGGAGGCGCCTTCAAACAATTCCTTAAGGAAAACTTGCCATCTTTCAGCCTAATAAAGAAAAAAAGAAAGAAAGAAATCATAAGCTGAAGATGCTAAAACCCATGGTGTCATAATCTTGATATATGTGGCATGCATATATGCATATTTTGGAGTGATGCAAATTGGAAGGAACAGCAACAGCAACAACAACAACAACAACAACAACATGAAAGCCTGGGTCAAAGAACTGACTGAAATGTTGAACTTCTGCCTGAAACAGTAAACTTCTGCATCAAAAATTTTAAAAGAGACTGAGAAAAAGCTGAAGAACATGTTTGGCAGAGTGCACGAGCTCTGGTGGGGTGGGGGGGGAGTAGGGAAGGGGAAATAGGTCTAGATTTGACTGGGAAATTTTGTGTAAAATGCAGAAATCTTCAATAAAAATTGGTTTTGGGGGAAAAAAAGAATTCTAACACACATGCAGTGAATGTAAGGGACTAAATTTATCAGTATGAAATGTTCTTCCTTATCATCTCTGACTGATTTTGGTTTGATGTTCTCACAATCATAAATTACTCAACCAATTTACATTAGCATAAATTAAATTTAAATTTAAAGGTTTAATAGGAAAACACTGATGAAGTTGTAACTTATAAACAAACATTATTTAGGGGTTTTTGAGACAAGAATAATTTAGCCCAAGCAATCTTTGATTTCCTGATCTTTCTGTCTCTAACTCCTAAGTGTTGAGATTACAGGTATGTTCCAGCATACCCAGTTTAGTAGAATTTTGAAATCATTATAATTTTCAAACAATTACAATTTTCAAAGAACAAGGTACAAACATGCTTATATAACACACAACTTTGTATTGTTGAAGCTAAAAGAACCATTCTATAATTTGAGCTAAAAGAAAATGTTTGTGTGTAAAATCAGTCAATTATCACTAAAGATTTTATAATGTCATAAATCGAATAAGTGACCTGTATTCTTTCCTTATCACATACAGGAAGAGAACATTTCTATTGAAATCATGTGAATCCTTTATTCGGATGATTATGTCATTTTCTAGAGTTAGAAGCATGAGAAGACTCCAGGTCAGCTTTTCAGAGACGACATACATCTTGTATGATCTCACCAATCAGGAGAATGGTGGTGCTGATTAGAGTGTGGGTGTAAAGAAGTTCGTTTTCCACAAAACAGGTATCTCATGTGTCCAATTCCGCCACTACCATCAGCTTACCTGTGTTCAAGTCCACACCTACAGGATAACTCGATTATGAATGTTTGCTCGAAGTTTAACGAGAGTTTCCTGAAGATCAAAAACAGTGTTCTGTACAAGAATCTCAGGGTTACTAAGCAACAGGTCTACCAATGCATGGACTCTAAATAGAGCCTTGCCCTTTGGGATAGTATTTAATCAAGCCCTCTCCTACTGACAGGTCTACTCCACCAGCAACTAACTGCAACTGCCCAGTCATCATTGGTATCAATTTTAGCAGCCCGCAATCCATCTTATTGTATCCTTGACTTAAGTGTGTTTTCACTTGGTTTCTTGGCCCATAACATGACAGAATAGGGAATATTACATTTATTAATAAAGGTGAAATCTTCTCAGTGTGTACTCACAGAAAGTACTGCATCTCTCAAGCAGATGTATGTCTGTCATCATCAAAAGATTCAGACCTACTCTACCGAAAATAAGAATGTACCTCATTATATTTCTTCTTTTCGTTCTACACAAATCAACTGTGCCCTCTTTCTCAAGAGCATCCAAAGAAATGGGGTGAATTCCCTTTTGATTCATAATAGAAATGATTTATTTCAACCACCAAGACTTTATTTTCAAATTCCATTATTTTTTTAACTCTATCTTCAATAAATATTCTTTGAGCTTTTACTAGGTTTTCTTTCTCTTCTACAGGCTTCTAAAAGAAGAGTGAAAATTCACTTCTAATCTTCCAATATTCTAATAACATATTGAACATTAAGATGTGTTGATTCTAATCTTCTCTTTATATAATACGTCATTATCCATGATCCCAAGAGCTTTCTGGTGCAGCTTGGATTCCCATAAGGTTTACACTACATCTCTGGGAGATCACCATGAAGAACTCAGCAGGGTATTGATTTTCCTTAACACAAAATCCAGTCTTCTGGAGCCTCTGAGTAGACATCTGCAGATGCAAATCCAGTGTGAATCCTCAATTGCAGAGATACTCTGGACTGTCTATAAGTGTTTCCTTGTTCATCACACTGCTTACTTTGTTCTGTTCCAAAATCTGAGGGAGCTTTTCCTACGGAGCTTCGAAACTCTCAATGATTATTGCAGGATGAAAACCCCAGAAGTGTAGAGACCTGCCTGCTTCAGCAGCTGTCCAATGACAAGAACATTGGCACCAGTTATGTAATCCTGGGCTGTGGCTGCTTGTTCTCTTGTGGCTGTTGAATGTTCATTTTGTATTTTGCCAAGCACCACATTGTTGTCTTTAGTAAGCTTAATATCTCCAGAAACAAGCATCTTCATGTGCCCCTCAGCCTGGAGGTGGTCCTCAACATGTCCTGCATCTCTGTTTAGCACTGGTATCTACCAGCAGTACCAAATTTACTCTACCAACCATGGCCTTGGGGTTTGAGGGCACTAATATTGTCATAGCTTACCAAGAAGAGATAGAAATCAAAGTACTGCACAGAATCCCTAGACCTGGCTCATTGTGACTGAGGAAGTGTTATTTAGCTCTTCTTCAGAAACGACATTTAGATTCAGAAAGGAATATAATTAGAATTTGTTTCAATTTTGTTTATAATTAGAATATAGTTTCAATATATTTCATTTTGTTTCCCGGAATTTATTACTCAATTTCTGGCTTATAAATCATTTAATTTTGAGTATTTGAAACGTTCTAGGTAAACTTTTCACAGCTACATAAATGTATTAAGCATTTGGGCTAAGTCATTGTTATCTGCTTTAACCAGTCAAAAGCCCAGCATAGAACTGAGAAAATGGATAAGAAGCACCAACCTTAGCTGAGGAACAATTGGCAGGTGTTTTCTGCAGGGCCTGGGTGGGGGAAAGTTGGTCTTCTTTAAGGGAGTGACACTAGATATTCTGACCAGGTTCCAGTGGATGAATTCACACTGAGGGACATCTGGGGACACAAACTTGGCTCGGTAAGCCTTAACATATCTGACAGAATTCACGAAATCCAGTGCTGCAATGGGGTGTATATAGGGGAGGAGTCTAAATATGATTAATATGATTAAGGAAAGTGGGGTGGGGGGAAGGGAAGGGGATATAGGCCTGAACTGAATTGGAAAATGATGTATGAAATACACAAAGCATCAATAAAATAAATAAATAAATAAATAAATAAATAAATAAATAAATAAATGATTAAGGAAAATTTTATGAGACACTCTGGTCTAACTCATTACTCCACAGGCTATCCTTCAGCTATGTGCTGGGTCCAGGGACCAATGGGCCTTAATGGGGTTATTTTCAAGACACAAAACAGTAAAACTATAATGAAAGTTTATGCCTTGAATTCCCTGTGGACTGCTGGTATTTTGTGTTAAACTGTCTCTTCTTATTCTAGAAATATTTATATTCAGCATTTATCAAGAAACATAGTAGTTACATCCGTTTATGTTTCTCCAAACATCCAATATATACATTAAGAAAAGTATAAACATGAATTGCTGTTTTACAGAAGAATATCTTACAAGCAAGTTGGAGAACATTGAGGGCTTCAACTTGATTTATAGATTAAAAAGAAGAAAAACTCTGTCACGAAGGGAAAAAAAAAACACAGTAAGGTTCCAAAGCATCTTCTCTGTCAATAGCGCCCTAGTACTGCCTGGTTCCCTCTCTCGTGGGTGTTTTAGAGTCCCATTTATTCCTGTCTGGTAGATGTTTTTTGTTATTCCTTAATATTTCTTTTAAATATAGCAATATTTTGGTAGCCCTTCATTGGACATCTGATGAGTATTTATCCCGTCACCATGTGGATCAGTGCATATACACATGTGTGTATGTGTAAGAGAAAGACAGACAGAAATAGAGGAAGAAAGTAGAAAAGAGGGAGACAGGGGAGATTCATCAGGGTTATGGCTCAATATTTCCCTCAGATGTGGTAATCCTATTCTGAGTGATTTTTCTCTAAAGCCCTTATAGACAATCTAGAAATCCAATTCCATATTTTCCAAAATATCCCATTTCTAGGATTTCATAGGACTAGTTTCCACGAAAAATAACTAGTCATCCAGGCAGGGATATTCATCTCTTGTTTGTAAATATTTCTTGTGGAGAGGGATGCATATTGAAAGAACAACAGAAAGATTGCATCAGAAAACTGACTGAAATGGTGAATCGGGAGGGGTGGGAGGGGCAGGAGAGAGACATGGGTCTATATTCCATTAATGCATATTTAATTGACATGAGTTCAATAAGTATCCAATTTTGCCCAGACTCTGTATACAAATTACATAGTATTTTAGGACTTAGTAAAAGTAAAAATGTCTGTATTAAACAACATTGGTTTAAAGGTTTTAATAAAAATGGTAATACGGGGCTGGAGAGATAGCCTAGAGGTTAAGAGCACCAACGCTCTTGCAGAGGACCCGGGTTCGATCCCCAGCACCCACATGGCGGCTAAGAACCGTCTGTAACTCCAATTCCAGGAGAACTCCAGTTCCAGGGGAATCCGAGACCCTCTTCTGACCTCCGCGGCATTGCACGACACGGGTGCACAGACCTGCATGCAGACAGTACATTCATACACATACAAAAATAAATAAATAAATAAATAATAAAAAAATTTAAAAAAATAAAAATGGTAATACATCTAAGTTAATTAGAAATATAAATTGTTGTTCACATTTGTTTTACTTAAAATCTGTATAACAATAACTTTGGTATTAACATATACAAATGTTCTCTATAATTTTTGTGTTATACAGTATCGTCTTGTAACATTCTCTTTTACCTGTAGGATAATTTAACTTAAGGAATTAAGTTTGGTTCCCAAATTAACAACATACAGTCACCCAAAAGAGCTTGGATAAATTTAATGAAATTTACACCTTTATTCCTGCCTATAGGTATGTGTACTACAAACTGCCTTTTTGAGTCTCATGGGTCAAAAAATAAAAACCTAAAATAAAAAAGGGGGGATACAGTTATATATTAAACCTTTTTGTCAAAAAATTTTCAATTTAATCTTAAAACTAACTATGGGAAAAGATTTGTATGTTCCCACAGGTCAAAACATCACCAACTTAATGGCTGAGAAAGAAAAGATACAGCCTTGCATTGTGTAGGACGTACCAAGGAATACCAGCAGAGGAGTTGGCTCATCTAAACATTAAAAGGAAGAAAAGCCTCAGACTGCTACAGGCATCAAACATCTCTGTGCATCCTGTTTGTAACAACTGTTTATAATGAGACCTAATGAACCTCACCTTCTAGGTGCCTCAAAATTTTAATATGAGAGACTTTCTTACTTCCTTTTCATAGAAAAAAGAAAAATATGATGGTAATGAAGTCATTCTCTAACTGTAAATTAGAGCCAACTCTTACAGAGGTAATCTTTTATAAAACCGGTAAAACTGCTTTCTTTAATTGACTAATAGACATAGGAACTGTGAAAAGGATTATTCTCTATTCAGAACCAAATATAATACTAAAGTCTCTTTAATCTGTGCATTTAAGAAAATATATTAATACAGGAGAGCTCTGATATCAGCAATGGATTATTCTGCCAAGGAGATGTTGGCCAGGGGATTGAAGCCCACCCCAAAAGGTAAAGGCTTCTTGCCTATAAACTGGGATACCTGCAAGAAGAGAGGCAGTAAGGCCCTGCTGTCGAAGACCTGGTGTAAGCACGAGAAAGATGTATTGAGACTGCACTTGCAAGTGTACAGTTGGTCTCTGAAATACCAGAGAGTGTTACCAAAGGCCACTAAACCAATAAAGCAAATATTGGTCTCCTTGAGTCAAGCAAGACTCCTCCATCAGCATCAGCTACACCTCACCTGCCTGGAAATACTGTGCAGCAGTGGCAACCATATGTCTGTATATCCCAAATCTAATTGGCTATTAGCTCTCTCCTTGGGGGAATAACTCACGGCTGATGCCACAAGCTTAAATCCTCTAGTGGTTAGGAGAAGTTATAAGCCAGAGTAAGACCTTGTCATCTTTTACAGAAAAAAATGTAATTCATGGATTAGCATACCATCCAAACATCTGAGTCTATACCAAAGTAACCTACCATAATAATTAGTAATGTTTAAATGCCTATGTATCTAATTGCTTGTGCATCATTAGTAGGATTGAAAGGTTATTCTTGGACAAACTGTCAACCCATGAAAGAAAACAGCCAGAACTGATCAGAGTCCAAAACGACATATCCAGAGAAAGTAGACTGTTTTGCTTCTCATCCACCTGTGCCCCTTTTTTAAGCCTAGGGAACAATCTGCAGAAGAGGGGGCACGGTAGAATGTAAGGGCTGCGATTGGGGTGAATGGTGAAACTACAGCAATATAGACTGGACACTTATTTGTTCAACTTGATTGTACATACAAGCCCCTCCAACTGGATGGTGGGAGCCTCAGGCTGTTGGGGTTTGGGCACAACTGCTTACAAATTAGTTTTACATGAAGAATGCTTGTACAACTTATTACTTATTGTTAAAAAAATGAAATAAAAGAAAGTATACATATATATAAAGGACACCCAGTAGCAATTGTTACTGGAACATGGTGACAACACTCTTAAAAGTCTATTTTAGCAGTGTTCTTGGGGAAATCCCAGGAAGCTGGGTCCAAGCACAGAGATCCATCAAAGTGGAGAAGCAGACTTCATGCAAATGGTTCTAATCCTTGGAGCACTGAAGTTCATGATAGGAAAGCATCACCCAAGCATGTGTAATAAAGCACCAGACACAGGGATGGCCTAGCATGAGAAAGGTGCCTTTGGGTATGTCCCACCAGGCAAGCTTTCATGGCTAAGAATGAGAACCAGATCTTTCCCTGGTAGGCTCAATGAAAAACCTCTTACTTTGCATTTGCAGCTTGTGCATGAAAAGCTAATGTGCTGGCTGAGGTCATCATCTCTAGATAAACACATGTCTTATTCTTTCAATAGTATTAGAGATGAACCAAGCACTGTCACTGGGCTATATGTGGTTTCTATACAACTTGAGAAGTTTCACTGACTAAAGATCAATCCTGGACAATGTAGTCCTTAATTTTCACAAGGACTAAGGAAGAAATGTGATCTTTGGAATTCATCTATATTATGTAAATGGATGAAGTGAAATAAGAGATGGTGGTGCTATGAAGGAATGGTCAAGAGCCCACCCAAATTAAGAAGTTACTGCTTAGCAACATCCCCTTTGCCTTATGAGAATGTTGGTCTAATGTCTGGTATTATTATTGTCAAGAAAATAAGAAAATTGGAACTGTGAAATTTTATATAAAATATGATTATTCTTCAAAACAATTTCTCTTGCTATACCTATTTTAATTTTACATAATTAGTTTATAACCTCTATTAACATGCTTCCAGTAATAAATTCCAAACCATCTAAAGGAGGACAATAAACAGGAAAAAGTAGGTCAAGGTTTGTTTCAGACTTTGGTCTCTAAAGAGTTTGCTCAGTAAACTGTTCTGTGATTCTCTTACAACACTCACCTTTCTAAGTCTAATCAGCACCACTACCCCTGTAAATGTCTGCTTCTCTGTGGAATGACTTTACATCTGCTTGGAAAACTGAGAACATTTTATTGCTGTCAAGATCGCTTATGATATTTCAAAGATATCATTTGCTGCCTTCCAGTTGCCTTTACAAGGTTTTTATGCTACCATAAACATGAACTTGGGACAAAAGAATTTGTTGAGATGAAGTTCAGCCCCCCTGGAGCTAAATCTAGAGTGTTATTTCAAAATACCATAAATAATGTCATTTCATCCTTGCCACAGAAGGAGGAGGTGTGGTGGTAGGCGTGCTTGAGTGGCAGCTCAATCTTTTTTCATCAGTGTATCAGTTTCCTCTGGGTTATCCCAGGGGCAAAGCAGAGAAAAAGGTTTTGAAGAAGAAATAGTTCCTAAATTTAAGAGAGGTTTTGCAGTATACACTACTTTCTCAATCACCAATCACTAGTAATATATCTCTTGTAGATTTTAACTTTGAATCATACTAAATAGAGAAAGAAAGATATTTTATATATATATATATATATATATATATATATATATATCAGAACAAAGAATTATACGCAATCTTAAAAAACGTACAGTGGAGCAATGAGAGAGTCAAAGAGAGACGGGAGGTACTATGAATTTGAGGAACCCGGCCTTACAGTGGGGAAAGAGGAGAGAGAAAGCAAAGCTGTAAGTATTTATACTGAGGCATTGATACACTTTTCAATGGAATCTGCAACCCACCAGGTCTACAAGATTGTAATCACATTCATTTCAGAGATGTGAGAAACCTCAGGTTGGGCCGAGGTTCGTATTGGAATTTATTGTTCCCTCTTCCTGGATGTGGACTGTATCAATCTTAGTGAAGTGAAATTGTTGCAGTAGCAAACAAGTCCTCCCTTAAAAGAAAATGGCTCAAGAGGAGAGGCATAGGTTGTGAGAAGGGCCAAACCAAATTCAGGATATATGCAAGCAACATATGGAAACATACTACTGTACAAACTAACTAAAAGTACAATTTAGTTCAAACAGAGGTACCCTGCATGGATCAAAGCCATGTTCCCAGAACTCATATGCTTTTAGATCCAATTCCCAGTGCCAAATGGGAGATACTACCTGATGTGTTGTTGTCCAGAGAGTCTTCAGAGGGTTCTCCAAACAATTCAAGCTATTGCTGTTGTTCTTGGTTACCCACTAGAGACAGAGGATCAGACTCTATTGAAGAATTCACCATACTCACTGGATATGAGATGGAGAAAGCACGCTGGGACAGAGTTGGAAGGTCCCTTGCTGCTGGATAGATTTGTAGTGATGGAAGGGACTATGTACACATTTGAAAGAGAAAAGACATCGGTGGACTTTCCCAGCTATGGCTCCTGTGTGTTACATTTACAAAGTGCCAGGGAAAATCAGCCCATAGGTACACAAGTAGTTATTGGAGGGTAACCAGCTACTTTCTGATGGGATTTAAGGTTCACACCTTGAAACTGAATACATGCCTGATATGATGGTAATCCTGACCAAAAGCCTATGTCTGAGAAAGTCACAGGCAGTAGGGGACAATATAATACTATTCTTTAGCTAAATATGTAGCAAATTGCTTCCAAACCAGTGCTACTATCAGCCTAGGTCAGAGAAGCTTCTTTCTGGAGATGGTGATATTTAATTCAGACTTACAACTGGTCAGTTCAGAATAAGTGACTGTTGAGTGTTTAGCCCCAAATGAGACATTTATATTACCCTCTCCAAGGCCCAGTGAATGTAACACTAGAATGGCACAAAGAGGAATGAAATGATGTCTACTGGTTATGGAATGGTGATAGAAGTCACTGATACACAGAACATGTGGCTACCTGCAAAGCACCTGCATATCCACACATAGACAAGGGGGCACAGGGGGACACCTTTTTTTTAATTTAAAATGGTTCATTTTATTTTATATGAATTTTATCCCAATACAAATAAATAGCTTACCAAGAAAAAATACAGAGAATTATGTAACCCTCAAAAACCAAACACAGTATGAAGGGAACTGTGATGTAGCTGAGTGGTAGAAAATTTGTCTCAAATGTACAAAGACCTGGCTTCCATCAATGGTATGGCAAAAACAAAATAAAAACAAAAGAACATTCAAAAACTGTTTGCAAGGGAACTGGAAAGGAAACTGGCTGATCATCAAAATCCTATCCTATATACATTAAGCTATCTAGAAGCTATCTAGATCTTGTGAGCTTCACTGATCTATGGTTCTGTCATCTGCAAAGGAGCAATTGAGCTGCAACTGACCTGGAAATCTCCTCCATGAAGACTAGCTTTCATAGTATTATTTTTAAAAAGGTACATAAAACTATTAAGATAGAAAAACCAACAATGGTCCCACCCCATTGCGAAGCCTATGAATGACCAAGTGACAAATTCTTTTGATAATGAGACTAAGAACCCGAGGAGAATCACAGTTTCCCTGTATTAAAAGAGTTATATTAACTTCAGTGTCAGGCATCGTGGCTCATGCTGTAATCCCAGTACTTTAATGGCTGAGGCAAGATTAGAGCCACAAATTCAAGGCCAGGTTGAATTAAATAGTGAGTCCCAGGCCGGTTAGGGCTACATAGGAAGACTGAATGTTCTAAAAAGTATAAAACTACAGTATGAATGTAGAGAAAGCACACATAACTAAATAGAAAGTGTCGATGATGGGTGTGGTGGCACACACCTTTAACTCCAGCACTTGGGAGGCAGAGATAAGCAGATCTCTGTGAGTTCAAGGCCAGCCTGGTCTATAGAACAAGCTCCAGGCCAGCTGGGATTAAAGGGAGACCCTATCTTAAAGAATACAAGAAAAAAAAAAAAAAGAAAAGAAAAGAAAAGAAAAGAAAAGAAAAGAAAAGAAAAGAAAAGAAAAGAAAAGAAAAGAAAAGAAAAGAAAAGAAAAGAAAGTGTCCACTAGGGTATGTGAGTAAAAGTCACCAGAAAGAAACTCCATCCTCAAACTGAACCTCCTGAAAGGCTGATTTTCTGTTGGAACATCAATGATTGTGCAGAGGTTGGAATTTTGCAGGTCCAGAGACTTATGAGAACTTATTTGGGGTGTTCTTTTACTCCGTTTAATGTAAGTCATGCCTTGACTACCTCTGTGTCAGAATAAACATCTTGTGAGTAACAGATGGATAACTTTTTGGAATGCATTAAATTAACAAAACAGCAGCTCCCACCCGTCAAAGAATAGAATATCATGAGATAGGAGCTGAGGGCTATAGCTGAGATTTCTCTTGTGTTTTAACTGCTTACTTAATGTTTGTAGCAATATGTTTGAAAAGGGCATTTGTTTATGACTTTGTTCTTTTACTACAAAAACTTCATGAAACTCCTTCTTCATTGAAACATGTAATTTGGGGAAACCTAAGTCTGTTTTCCAGGACCATGGATGCTCATATTTGACTACAGGATAAACTATCTCTTATCTGCTTTGAGGAAAGAGTTGTATTTATATGCTGATAGTATGAAAAGGGGGAAACAGTCTAAATTTGTCCCTAGACTAGAGTGAAAGAGAGGGCAGAGAATGAACACCCCTCTCAGCTCTTCACAGGGACAATTCCCTTGTGATGCATATCACTTCCTTCTACCTGCCTGATGTTTTTTCAAGTAGACTACAAATTAAAACTAGTCACAAGAGATTAAAATGGTTTTCTTAATCATTAAGAGAACAGTCTAAGCATATATGTATCAAACATGAGTATAACCAAACTCAATAACACAAATATTACTAAAACAAATGGAACTAACAGACATCTAAAAACATTCCACCCAAAATCATAGAACTTTCTTGAAAATAGACCACATATTAGAACACAAAGCAAGCTTCAACGGATATAGGAATATTGAAGTAACATTCTGTATGCTATCAAATCACAATGGAATAAAGCTGGATATCAACTACTTTTCCTTTTATCTTGAAGAACACAAAACTGAAAAGATTTACAGGATCCTGTGGGAACTGAGTATATGTAAAATTAGAGTTATTGACCTTCAAAATCTCCACTCTGAAGGGCTCATACAAGTTTAATTCTGTTTTATTTATTTGTACAGGATCACAGGGACAAAAAGACTGAATTTGAAAAAAAAGCAAAGCAAAATATGCCTCTGGGCATATTCTTATGCCCCCAAACGAGAAACAAACAAAAAAAATCTGAGTCAAAATGTATTAAATTTCTGGGCTAGAGAGCCAGTTCAGTGGTTAAGAGCACTGACTGCTCTTATAGAGAACCCGTTTGATGCCCAGCACCCACATGGTAGGTAACAACCATCATAACTCCAGTTCCAGGGTATCTGATGCCTTCTCTGGCAGCCATGGGCCTTGCAGGGATGGGTTCACTTACATATATGTTGGTAAACCACTTATATGTATAGCATATATTTTTTAATATTAAATCAGTGCTGAGAAATGGTTCAGCAGTTAAGAGCACTGGCTGCTCTTACAGAAGACATGAGTTCAGTTTCCAGGACCCATAGGCTGACTGATAACCATATGCAACCCAAGATCCAGGGGATCCAATGCCCTCTTCTGGCCCCTGTGGACATTATACACACGGGTGCACTTTTATGCATGCAGACAAAACTCATATAAACACAAAATAAAAATAAACAAAAAATGAAAGTATCAGATTACTTTTGTTTACACATTTATTTTTTTCAACTGATATTAATTGTTCATAGGGTTCCATGTGATAATTCATCATATATGCATTCCTATGATAATCAAATGGAGGAAATTAGTCTTTCCCTCTCCTTAGCACTTCTCAGTTGTCTTTGTCTACAGTCTGAATTACTCTCTCTCTTCTAGTTCTTCAAAAATATGTAGAAATCTATTAGAAACTTTAGCCACTTTACTGTAGTGAAGAATATTAGAGCTTAGCCCACCTATCTCAACGCATGTGGGAAGTCATTATCTAACCTCTCCTTTTCTCCCCTTTCCACTAGCCTTCCTCTTAACAGCTTCCACATATGAATAAGAACATACAGGACATGCCTTTCTGTACCTGGCTTATTACTTGTAAGCTTCCAATTCAATTCACTTGGCTGCAGCAAAATGATTCTTTGCTGTCTTCTTGAAATTCTTTTTTTAATAATGCTTTTATTGATGTTTTGTGTATTTCAGACATCATTTCTCAGTTCAGTTTAGACATATTCCCTTTTCCCTTCCCCACCCCACCCTAGATCATTCATTCTGCCATAACTATCCTGCATAATTCTCTCAGTCTTTTCTTTATATTTAGGAATTCATATTTTCCTCCTTTAATTTTATATTACTCTAAAATATGCATACATACTTTCCATTCATATACAGTAATTACAGATTCTGAAAGTATGGTGGATCTATTCTAGAGCCCTTTAAGAGAGTTATATTATAACAACATAGTTGCTTTCAGATAAACAGAAATATAACAATAATGTTGTTCAGCTTGCCTTTCACCTGGGGATTTGGTGTTAGCATCCACAAATGAAGGAATCCATTCATCATTTGTTGTTACTTCACTTAGCACAATGGCTTCGGGTTCCATCCATTTACCTGCAAAGTTCATGATGTCATATTTCTTTACGGCTGAGTAGTACTCCATTGTACAGGTGTACCACATTTTGTCACCCACTCCTCCATTGAGGGACATTTAGGTTGGTTCCAGCTCTTTTCACAATAGTGAAGAGAGCTGCAATAAACATGGATGTGCATGTATCTGTGCATTAGGATGAGTCTTGTGGGTAAATACCCAGGAGTGGTATGGCTGGGTCAGGTGGTAGGCTCATTTTGAGTCTTTTAAGATTCTCCACACTGCTTTCCATAGTGGTTGTACAAGTTTACATTCCCACCAGCAGTGGATGAGGGTTCCCCTTTCCCTACAACCGCTCCAGCTTTTGGTGTCTTTTGGTGATTTTAGCCAGTTGTATCAGAGTGAGATGATATCTGAGAGTGGTTTTAATTTGCATTTCCTTAATTATTAATGATGTGGAACACTTTTAAAGATGTTTCTCAGCCATCGTTACTTCCTCACTGGTGAAGTCTCTGTTCAGCTCTTTACTCGATCTTTTCTTTTTTTAATTTTTTTATTTAATATTTTTTTAGTTTTTTTAATTTATTTTTGTATGTGTATGAATGTACTGTCTGCATGTACGTCTGTGCACCCATGTCGTGCAATGCCATGGAGGTCAGAAGAGGGTCTCGGATTCCCCTGGAACTGGAGTTTTCCTGGAACTGGAGTTACAGACGGTTCTTAGCCGCCATGTGGGTGCTGGGGATCAAACCCGGGTCCTCTGCAAGAGCAGTCAGTGCTCTTAACTGCTAGGCTATCTCTCCAGCCCCTATTTAATGATTTTTATGTGTATGAGTGTACTATCTGCATGTAGGTTGGTCCACCCATGTCATGCAATGCCACGGAGATCAGAGGACAGTGTTGGATTCCCCTGTAACTGGAGTTAAAGATGGTTCTTAGCTGCCATTGTGCTGGGAATCAAACCTGGGTCCTCTGAAAGAGCAGTTGGTGCTCTTAACCACTGAGCCATCTCTTGAACCCTTTACTCCATCTTTTGAGTAGGTCATTTGCTTTCTTCTTTGTTTTCTGACTAGTCTATATATTCTTGACCTTAGTGCTCTGTCAGATGAATCACTGGTGAAGATTTCCTTGTACTCTGTGGGTTTTCTCTTCACTTCTTTGTTTCTTTTGCTGAACAGAAGCTTTTGAGTTTGATGAGGTTGCATTTGTCAACTGTTGACCTTATTTCTTGTGCAGCTGCTGTCTGATTTTGAAAGTCTTTTCCTACACCTATGTCTTGTAGATTGTTACCAACTTTTTCTTCTATTACCTTCATGGTATCAGGTTTTATGTCAAGAACTTTGATCCACTTGAAGTTGATTTTTGTACATGGTGAGTGGTAGGGGTTTAATTTTGCTATTCTACAAATGGTGATCCAGTTTTGCCATAACCATTTGCTGAAGATGCTATCCTTCCTCCACTGAGGTTTTTTTACACCTTGGTCAAATATGAGGTGGCTGAAATTGTATGAGCTCAAGTTTGGATCTTCAATTTTGTGCCATTGGTCAATGGGTCTGTACTTGTGCCAGGATCTGTCTGTCTTTATGACTATGGCCCTGTAATATAGCTTGAAGTCTGATAGAGTAATCCCCCCTGTATTGCATGTTTCACTCTGGGTTGCTTTAGCTATTCAAGGTCTTTTGTTTTTCCATATGAATTTAAGGATTTTTTTTCCGAGTCTGTGAAGAAGCTCATGGGGATTTTTATTGGGATTGCATTGAATCTGTATATCTATTTGGGTAAAATGGACATTTTTGCTATATTAATTTTTCCAATCCATGAGCATGGGAGATCTTTCCATCTTTTGATGTCATTTTCAATCTTCTTCAGGAGTTTAAAATTTTTGTTGTCGAGGTCATTGGTATCTTTGGTTAGGTTTGGTCCTATTTATTTTATTATTTTTGAGGCTAGTGTGAGTGGGAAGGTCTTCTTATATTCTTTCTCCACTTGTTTATTGTTGGTGTAAAGAAAGGCTACTGATAATTAGTAGTCTTCTTGAAATTCTAACGTTAGGATTTTCTTACTTCTGCTATTCTGGGGCCAAGAGCTTTAGACAGAGGCATCTCTAGACCTAGAACAAACTCAAGACTCACTCAGGATGTGACTGTGGAAATGGTTGGAGTGAACCTACTGAAAACGTGGAATGAACCTGCAGTCTGGGGAGGATAAGTGCAGAAACTTTGTCAAAGTTTCCTTTTTGAACTATTTCCCATAAGACCAATACCTTTGACTGCTCTCTGGAATGAAAAGTAGCCTATTTCCCATTCATTGCCTCCAATTCCTCACACCATAAAGGGACCGATATCTTAAAGCCTCTGGGTAGTTCTTAGCAAGGAACTAACAAAGAACCACTAGAAAGGGGCAGCCCATAAAATTTGGGAGGTAAATCTGCTATGTATAAAGTTATAGGATATAGTAAGACTGTTTACACTCTACATACTTCAGAGTAGACTGTGTATTTTTACATGATACCTTGTTTCTCATGCCCAACTATAGGAACCCAAAAGCAGTCTTTGTAATGTAAATTTTGGAATCCTAGAAAGAGTAAGTTGTAAAATGATATTACTCTAAATCATAACTCTACTTAAATTGCTTCTATTTGGGCTGGAGAGATAGCCTAGCGGTTAAGAGCACTGACTGCTCTTGCAGAGGACCTGGGTTAGATCCCCAGCACCCACATGGTGGCTAAGAACCGTCTGTAACTCCAATTCCAGGAGAACTCCAGTTCCAGGGGAATCCGACACCGTCTTCTGACCTCCGCAGCATTGCAGGACACAGGTGCGCAAACCTACATGCAGACAGTACATTCATACACATACAAAAATAAATTTTAAAAAAATTTAAAAAATTGCTTCTGTTCATCAGATTGTAGATATTAATAGCTAGGTTGTGTTAAACTAATTTTAAAATATTTGCATTTGACTAAAAGTTAATATGCTTGCATAATATTATCCTAGATAGGTAGCCAAATTTTGTCATTTGCAAATCAAAATCTGGAATTCTTTGGCTGTACCATACTGGATTTCAAGATGAAAAGTAAACAGGAGAAAGAGTCAGCCACAGGACCAAAGTTACATATGTAAAATGGGCAACTTGCTCAGTCTTTGCTGGGTTCCTGGTAATTCTAACATCAGACTTAAGGCTAAAATTTATTAGAAACAAAAATAATCTGTAATGAAACCACTTTAAACTAAAAGGAATTCAGGTACAGAAATTGATTCTGTATTAAGGAGTGCAGACTCCATGATTCAGTTTCCCAAATTAAGCTGCCCTTGGGCATGGCTTGCAGGAACAGAACTCAGTGCTATAGGAATCTCAAATCTCTTCATGAAATTTGTAGTCATCCTATATCACAGAGAGCCAGGGTATCTATCCACAGCTGTTCTCCTTCATAGAGCCTCAGTCACTAGAAAAAAAGCTACTCACAATATGTGTATATATAAAATAAATATAATAAATAAGCAAGTAAATAATAGGGTCTCTGTGACTTATGCATTTGGTCTCTGTTACATTGGATTATGAAAATCATGTTTTAGGAAACTTGAATTAATAATTCAGCTACATCAGAATTTAAGCTAATTTTCCCTGCTCTGGCAGCCCTGACTCACCTTTCAGCCCCACTGTCGATGTGCATCTTCGGACATCTTTTTAAAAAGAACATAAAATGTCTGACAAGCACCTCCATAGAGCTCAAATATTAGAACGTGTGTTCTTCCTAATTAAGCAGAGAAAATTGCCGTTAAATACTGTAGTAAAAAACATTAGTATATGGCCCATCTCTGCAAATACCAGCTCATGGTGAAGGGAAAATAAGTGAGGCACTGAGAAATCAGAGATAGGTGAACTCCCACAGCAGCATGAGCAGAGACTGGGGATTTATACAGACCCCTGTGGTATATTGGCCTCCCCTCTTTCTATCCTGTGGTTCTATCTTCGATGTCTTTTGAGCAGGGCTAGCACTGATTTGTAAATGTGATACTCTGGAATTCTTAGGTGAGCCTTTTCTGCTTTTCTTTATGTCCCCAATCATTTCACATTGCTATGGGTTGGCTCACACTTGCACTCTGACATTAAACAGCTTCTGCCTCACACTTACATTTCAGGAATATAAGTGTGTCCAGGTTCCCATGAAATCCTACACTACTTTACAGCATGGCCCACCTGTTGACCCTGATTCATCCATAGTAGTGGCTGAAGGGAACAGAACCAGAAAAGCACAGATGCTGGAGACAGGCATTTATGCTCTGAATTTTAAATCCTGATCCTCTGCTTGCTAGGGTAGTTCACAGGGATATAATTCCTTTTCTGACTCTCCAATGTTGTGATAAGCAAAACACTTGATTTTGAATAATATGTAGTGTTAGGAGGGCACAAAGATGAAGCACTTGCCTGAGGAGCAAAATCTACTTGGAACCAAAATCTCAGTGATTATGGTGCACAGTACTTTAACCAGTCATGGTAGCACATGCCTGTAATCCCAGCATTTGGGAAGGAGAGGTGAGAAGAAAAGGAGCCCAAGGTGATCTTTGATTGTATAGCATACTTGAGACCAACCTGGCCTTCATGAGTTTGTGTCTCAAAAAAGAACATATGTATGTGTGTGTGTATACACATGTATACATATGTGCATAGCATTTAATAAAATGTCTTAAAGCAGAAATATCAGTACCATTTAGCTTGATAATCTGAATGAGCAGTTGAATTATTGGAGCCTCTGGTCTTAATACCTAAAGTCAAGAAGTCCAATTTTAGCATTTATACATACCTAGCAGACAACTCACACTTATCTGTCTAGGAAAAGCAGTGGTAGCTACTAATAGTAAAAGATTATACTAAAAAAAAAAAACTTTTTGCATAATTTATTGAACTTTTTGTATATTTCATAGAAAATATTTTAATCTTTCTATTCCCTCTTCTACACACAACATCCCATAGCTGCCCCCCATTGGATTTCATTCATTCTGTAATTTATGTTAAGGCTGATCAAGGCAAGCTAGTGTACTCAGATGTCATCACTCTGTGCATGTTCATCTACTGGAGTCTAGTGAGTCTATCTAGAGTCACTCCCTTCAAGAAGAACAACTCTCCCTAACTCAGCAGTAATTAACTGCCAATCCTTATTTGGTTAAGGTTGGAGCCTGCTGTCCATTTCCCCAGTTTAAATTCTGGGGTTTTGTCTGCTTGAGTTTCCACAGGTCTTGTGCATGCTGACAACATATGCAGTAATTACAGAGTCTGAAAGTAAGTGATGGGTCGATTCTAGAGCCCCTGGAGAGATTTACATTATAACAACCTAGTTGCTTTCAGATAAATAGAAATATAACAATAACGGTGTTCAGCTTGCCTTTCATCTGGGGATTTGGTGATAGCATCCACAAATGAGAGAATCAATTTGCCACATGTTTTTCTGGGAATGTGTTATGTCACTTAGCAGAATGGCTTTGAGTTCCATCCATTTACCTGCAAAGTTCATGATGTCATCTTTCTTTACAGCTGAACAGTACTCCATTCTGTAGATGTACCACATTTTTGTCATCCACTGGTTAGCTGAGGGGCATTTGGGTTGGTTCCAGCTCCTCGCTTTTATTTTTTTTTTTGTTTGTTTGTTTGTTTTTGTTTTACCTTGTAATTATTTTTACTTGGTCTTCAATAAGGGTGGCAATGGAACATGTCTTATTACAGGAAAAGATTTGCAGGGACATCAAAGGATTGAGTCCTTCCCTTTCAAAGAGAGAATTGCATTGGTAGAAACAGCAGGGGTCTTTCAGAAGATTTGGGTTTGGGATACTAGCAGGTTAACCTTGGACCAGTTTCCAGTTGTTTTTTTTTTTTGTTTTGTTTTGTTTTTTTTTATGTTAATTCTGAAACCTGTTTAGGGATTCAGAACATAAGAGCACAGTTGTTTTCTGATCACGAGGAATATAACATTAACGTTGCTCAGTTTGCCTTACAACTAGGTACTTGGTGCTAGTATCCACAGATGAGAGATACCGTTCATCATTTGTTTTTCTGGGACTGTGAACGTCACTTAACATAATATCTTCTTTTTTTAATTAATTAATTAATTTATTTTTTATCAAATCTAGACCCGTGTCCCCCCCATTCCACCACCCCACCAGAGCTCATGCATTCTGCCAAACATGCTTTTCATCTCCTTCTCAGTCTTTCTCAATATTCTCCATGAGGGAGTTGACTGTTTTGAGCAGAAGTTCACTGTTTCAGTTAGTTCTTCGATGCAGTCCTTTCTGTTCTTGTTGTTGTTGTTTCCAATATGCATCACTCCCAACTGCTTTGGACAAAAGCTCAAGGGGCCATGCACAATACTTACAACTAGGTAATTGGCACTAGCATCCACAGATGAGGGATACCACTAGTCATTTGTTTCTCTGGGACTGTGTTACTTCACTCAGCATGATGTCCTCTAGCTCCAGCCATTTTCCTGCAAAGCTCATGATGTCATCTTTCTTTACTGCTGCATAGAACTCCATTGAGTAGATGTACCACATTTTCTCTATCCACTCATCAGTTGAGGGGCATTTGGGTTGGTTCCAGATCTTTGCTATTGTGAAGAGAGCTGAAATAAACATGACCGTGCATGTAGCTCTGTGGTGGGGTGAGTCTTGAGGGTACATGCCTAGGAGTGGTATGGTTAGGTTGGGTGGCAAGTTCATTCCAAGTCTTCCAAGGGTTCTCCACACTGTTTCCATGGTGGCTGTATGAGTTTACAATCCCACCAGCAGTGGATGAGTGTTCCCCTTTCCTGACAACCTCTCCAGCACTTGGTATCATTTGTTTTCTTGATGCTAGCTAGTCTTATTGGAGTAAGATGATATCTTAAAGTGGTTTTGATTTGCATTTCCTTAATGATTAGTGATGTTGAACACTTCTTAAGGTGTTTCTCAGCCATCTCTAATTCCTCACTTGTGAAGTCTCTGTTCAGCTCTTTGCTCCATCTATTGAGTGGGTCATTTGTTTTCTTTCTTCTTTGTTTTTTGAGTAGTTTATATATTCTGGAAATCAATGCTTTGTCAGATGTTTCTGCAGTGAAGGTTTCCTCCCACTCTGTGGGATTTCTCTTCACTTCCTTGATTGTTTCTTTTGATGTACAGAAGCTTTTGAGTTTAACGAGGTCCCATTTGTCAATTGTCGACCTTAATTCTTGTGCAGCTGCTGTCTGATTTAGGAAGTCTTTTCCTACGCCTATGTCTTGTAGTCTGCTGCCAACTTTTTCTTCTTCTATCGCCGTCAGAGTTTGGGGGTTTCACGTGGAAGCGTCCTTGGATAAACCTGGAAGTTGACTTTTGTACAGGTGAAGGAGGGGTTTTAAGTTTCATTCTTCATGCAAGTGGTAATCCAGTTTTGCCCAACAACCACTTTCTGCAAGTGGGTGATCCATTTTTGCTTAAAGTGCGTGTCTTTTCCTCCATTGTGCTTTTTGGCCCCTTGTTAAGATATAGGTCGGTGAATTGAGTGTAAGCTTCGAATTTGGAATCTGTCAGTTTTGTTCCATTGGATCAACAGGTACTGTTTTTTGGTGCCAGTATCAGGACTGGTTTTTTATGATATACAGCCCTGAAGTATAGTTTTGAAGTCGGTGATAAGGAGAGCCCCCTGTGTAGCCTCCTGTTTTCGCACTCAGGGTTGTTTTTTGGCTATTCGTGGTCTTTTGTCTTTCTCCACATGAATTTAAGGACTTTTGTTTCCAAGCTGTGAAGAAACTTTTTGTGGGATTTTGAGTGGATTCGACGTTAAATCTAATACAAGAGTTTTGGTAAAATGGACCCATTTTTTAAATTTTTGTATTTATGTTTTTTTTTTTTTTTTATTTATTTCTGTATGCAAGTGTGTGCAACCCCGTTGTCATGCAATGCACGGAGGTCAAAGAGGGTGTCCGGATTCCCCTGGAACTGGGGTCGACCTAATTGGAGTTTCAGGACAGTTTCTGGTCACCATATGGGTCACTGGGATTGAAACCTGATCCTCATGAGAGCGTTCGTGCTCGTAACCACTAGGCAATCTCTCCAGCACTCCAGCCCCAAAATGGAGACATTGTGACAATTTTAATTCCCAATCCTGAAATGGGAAGGTTTTTTTCCATTTCTGAGACTTCTTCAATTTTCTTTCTTTAAAGGTTAAATTTTTGTTGTAGAGATCTTTGGTGTCCGTTGCTTAAGTTTGTTCCTAGTATTTTAATTATTTTTTGAGGCTATTGTGATTGGGAAGTCTCCTTGAAGTCGTGCCCATTTGCTTGTTCTTGGTGAAAAGAAATGCCATTGATTTTTGTTTTTAGGTTAATTTTGTTATCCTGCACTGTTGCCTGAAGCTGGTAATTTCTACGAGTTTTTCTGGTGGAGGTTTTAGCATTCTTAATAAACAATCATATCATCATCAAATAGGGATAGTTTGACTTCCGCGTTTCCAATTAGTACCCTTTTAAATAAATTTCCGTTTCTTGACTTATTGCCTAGCAAGTTTTTCAAGCACCATATTGAAGAGTGGTGAGAGGGGGTAGCCTTGCAGAGTTCCACCTTTAAAGGATGTTTTTCTGTCATTTTCCTCCCTGTTTAGGATGATATTGGCTGGGTGTTTCCTGTATATGGCTTTGATGAAATTGAGGAATGATCCCTCCATCCAATTCCCTCTAGACTTAGCATGAAGGGATGCTGGATTTTTGTCAAAGGCTTTTGATTTTTCACAGCATCAATTAGATGATGGTGTTGGTTTTTGGGTTTTTTCAGTCCCATTTATGTGTTGCCATGATGTTTATTATTGATTTTCTATGTTGAACCATCCTCCGCTGCATCTCTGTATGAATCCAACTTGGTCATATGGATGATCTTCTTGAGGGAGTCGGTAATGCGATTTGCCAGTATCTTTTTTAGAATTTTGGCATCTGTGGTTCATTAGGGAGATGGTTTCCTATAATTTTTCCTTTTTAAAGTTGTATCTTTGCCTTGGTTTTGGTAATAGAGTGATGCTCGTTCAATAGAAGGAATTTGGGAAAAGAATTCCCCTCTGATGGTATCCTTCTAAATATTTCCAGTAATAATGGTTGTAGGTCTTTATGAATTGTTTTAATAGAATTCTGCCATAAACCATCTGTGCCTGGGAATTTTTTAGTTGGGAGGTTTTTCTTTAATGTATGTCTGCAATTTCCTCATGTATTATGGGTCTGTTTTAAGCTATCGATCTCTTCTTGGTTTGAGAAGAGCTTTTTGGTGATTCCCAGGATGTCGGATAATTCATCCATTTCTCTAGGTTTTCAAACTTGGTTTTTGAAGTATTCCTGTTTGATTTTCTGGATATTTTCCGTGTCTGTTGTGATATTTTCCCTTTTCATCACGGATTGTATTTGTTTGGAGCTATTCCGTATCTTTCTTTTGGTTACTGGGCTATAGGTCCTGTCTTCTTGGTTTAGTCTGTCAAAGAACAAACTTTGGATTCATTGATTTTTTCATATTGTTTTTTCTTTTTTTCGATTTCAGTGATTTCTCTCTGGATTGTTTGTATTTTTTTTCTCCTGTCCTATTTTTATTATGCCGTTTTAGGGTTTTTCATCTATTGTTGCCTCTCAGTGCTTTTAGCTCAGTGTTAGATTCAGTCAATTTGTGTTAGTTCGGTTTTTTTAATGTAGGCACCAGGGCTATAAACTTCTCTCTTAGGACTGTTTTTTTTTTTTTTTTTTTTGTTTTTTTTTGTGTTGTATTGTCAGTGTCATTCAGTTCCTGGAAGGCTTTTATTTCTTTCTTATCCTCTTCCTTGCCCATTTGCAGTTATGCAAGAAGTGTGTTGTTTAGGCTCCATGTTTTCTTGTAGGCAGGAGGGCTTATCATGGTGTTGAAATTGAGCTTTACTGCACTGTGGTCGATAGAATGGAAGAAATTATTTTAATCGTTTTGTATTTGTGGAGGTTTATTCTATGTCCCATTAAGGTGGTGGAGTGTGGAGAATGTTTCCTTGGGGTGCTGAGTAGGAAGTGTTTTCTCTGGTATTATGGTGGAAAATTCGGTTAGATGTCGATGAGGTCCATTTGGTTATCATATCATTCAATTCAATGCTCTCTGTTTTTTCTTTGTCCGGTTGACCTATCCAAAGGACGCAAGGTGGGGGTATTGAAGTCCCCTACTATGAGTTGTACCTTACTGGGTTAGTGTGTGACTTGTGGACCTGGAGAATTGTCTTTATGACGTTTGGTGCACCAGAGTTAGTTTGGTATGCATATAAAATTCATAATTGAAATCATCCTTGATGAACTTGTGTCCTTTGATAAAAATGAGTGGCCTTTCTTTGCGCTTCTGAGGTCTTTTTTGAAGTCTATTTTGTCTGAATTTAAAATAGCAACTCCTGCTGTCCGTTTCTTTCTTTTTGGTACCAATTTGCTTGGAATATTTTTTTCCATCCCTTTCACTTTAAGGTGTGCGGTCCGTGAAGGTAGCTGTGTTTCGTTGTAGAAAGCATAAGTGATGGATTCTGTTCGCTAATCCATCTCCCCATCTAGGTCGGTTGATTTGGTAGTTTAGACCATTAATAATTTAAGGTTATGACTGAGAGGTCTGTGTTGCTTCCTTTTGCATTGTCCATTTGCGGTTTGGGGTTTAGGTTTTTCTATTTTTTTTCCTGCAGCGATGCGATGCGTTTATTGATTTCCTTTCTGGTGGGTGCCTGGGATGGGGTGTTTCCTTTCCCCTTCTGCCTTTGAATTGGCCTCAGTATTCGTTGAAGGGTTGGTTTGTTGGGACTGTATCCTTTCAACTTGTTTATGTCATGGGAAGATTTTTCCCTCTCCATTATATCGGACATTTTTGCTGGTATATTAACCTTGGTTGGCATCTACTGTCCTTTAAAACTAACACGAGGAATGCTTTGCTCCAGGGTTCTGTTCTTGCTTTCATAGTTTTGGCTGAAAAGTCAGCTGTAATTCCTATGGGTTTCCCCTTATAGGGTCACGTGGTTTTTCTTTTGTGGCTTTAATGATTTTGTCTTTGTTTTGGTTTCTAGCAGTCTAGACTATGATTTGGCATGGAGAATTTCTTTTGTGATCGTGGGTCTGTATTGGATTCTTTGTTTTTCTTGTATTTGTATTGGTTTTGTCTTTTTTTTTTTTAGTTTGGGGAAGTGTTCATCTATATTCTGTTGAAGATCTGATCATTAACCATTCTCTTGGGATTCTTCTCCGTCCTCTACTCTTATGATGCCGAGGTTTGATCTTTTCATAGTGTCCTAATATTTCCTGGTTGTTCCAACTTTGTGTATTTAAATATTTTCATCTTTTCCGTGAGTGTTTTAGTGTTCTGTGTTATCTTTCCGGTCTGATATTCTTGTTCTGCGTCCGCCAGTCTGTTTCTGAGGCTTTTTTTCCATTCCTTTCCGTCTTGATTGGATGAGTGTTTTGATTTTACCTTTTCCTTTTCCTCCTCCTCTTCTGATTTCCTTTAGTGTTTCTACTTCTTTTTTGAGCGCGTCTTCACTCTCTGCCCGTACTCGTTGCTTTCCCTGGTTGGTTTCCTTTATCTTTTTCAGCATGGGATCTTTGCAGTGGTTTCCCAGTTCCGTCAGAGTGGTCATTCTCGCTCTCGAGGACCTTCTTGAGTTCTTAATTCTCGTTTCTTAGTTCTTTGATTTACGCTTTAATATTTGTGTTCTTTAAATATGTTCCCAATTGTTTTTTTCTGATATTGGTGTCCTGGGCCAGCCCCAGTGGGAGCCCACTGTAGCTATCTCCTAAAGGGTTGGTAAAGCTTGATGGGATTATCCTGCCTCTTTTCCCGTGTTGTCTCTTTTTGTGTTCCTGGCATATGGGCTTCTCCTTGCCTGTATTCCTATTTAAGTCCTAAATGCCTCTTCACTGTGTTTGAAGGCTTTGTTTGCCTCCTTCAGATGCCTTCGTAATCCCAATTGGCAGGGGGGTGGGAGTGGAGGGGTTAGGGGTGGGGGTGGGGGTTTGGGGGGTGGGGGTTTGTGGGCGGGCTCTTTTGCCTATGCCCAATCACCTGTGCTTGCCTCAGCTGGTCTCTGGAGACCTCAGATCTCAAGACTTGCACAACACCACCTTTTATACCAGCTGGGAGGATAACTGCACCCCCACAGCCACAAAAGCCAATTAAGCCAAAGACAACTGGATTAACTGATTAACTATATTAGATCAATCAGCAATCAGCCTTGCTGAAGCACCCAGCTGCTGCCTGCCTACCTGTGCTTGCCTCAGCTGGCCTCAGGAGATCTCAGATCTCTGCTCCTTGCTTTTGTGAAAAGAGCTGTAAGAAACATGAATGTGCATGTATTGTTGAGGTAGGATGAGCCTTGTGGGTATATACCCAGGAGTGGTATGGCTGGGTCAGGTGGTAGGCTCATTTTGAGTCTTTTAAAGATTCTCCACACTGCTTTCCACAGTGTTTCTACAAGTTCACATTCCCACCAGCAGTGGATGAGTGTTCCTCTTTCCTCACAACCTCTCCAGCATTTGGTATCTTTTGTTTTCTTTATCTTAGCCAGTCATATTGGAGTGAGATGATATCTGAGAGTGGTTTAAATTTGCATTTCCTTAATAATTAATGATGTTGAACACTTTTAAGATCTTTCTCAGCCATCTTTAATTTGTCACTGATGAAGTCTCTGTTCAGCTCTTTAGTCCATCTTTTGAGTAAGTCACTTGTTTTCTTGCCTCATTGTTTTTTGAGTAGTTTATATATTCTGAATGTTAATGCTCTGTCAGATGTATCACTGTTGAAGATTTCCTCCCACTCTGTGGGTTTTCTCTTCACTTCTTTGATTGTTTCTTTCACTGAACAGAAGCTCTTGAGTTTGATGAGGTCCCACTTGTCAACTTTTGACTTTGTTTCCTGTGCAGCTGCTGTCTGATTTAGAAAGTCTTTTCCTACACCTATTTCTTGTACATTGCCAACTTTTACTTCTATCACTTTCAGAGTTTTGGGTTTCATGTTGAGATCTTTGATCCACTTGGAGTTGATTTTTGTACAGGGTGAGAGGAAGGGGTTTAATTTTTGCTCCTCTAAAAATGGTGATCCAGTTTTGCCAGCACCATTTGATGAAGATGCTATCTTTCCTCCAATATGCTTTTTTGGCTCCTTTATCAAATATGAGGTGGCTGAAATTGAATGAGCTCAAGTTTGGATCTTCAATTTTGTTCCATTGGTCAACAGGTCTGTTTTTTGTGCCAGTACCAGGATGTCTTTATGACTATAGCCCTGTAATGTTGGTTGAAGTCTGGTAAAGTGATCCCCTGTATTGCACTTTTCATTCAGGGTTGCTTTAGCCATTTGTGTCTTTTGTTTTTCCATATGAATTTAAGGATTTTTTTTCCAACTGGCCAGATGTGGTCATGCACTCCTTTAATCCCAGCACTCAGGAGGTACAGGCAGGTAGATCTCTCTGAGTTCACAAATGAGAGAGAAAATATATGTGTTTTCTGAGTCTGTGTTACTTCATTTAGTATAAAAAGTTCCTAGCTCCATCTGTTTACTTACAAACTTTATGATTTTGTCTTTCTTTACCTATGCGAAGAACTATATTGTGTAAATTGACCACATTCTCATTATCCATTCATCAGTTCAATGACCTTGGATTGCTTAAATTTCTTAGCTATTGTGAACAGAGCAGCAACAAAAAATGGATGCACAATATCTCTACAGAAGGATGTATCTTTGGGTGTGTGACAAGTAGTGACAAATGGCTCATATTTGGGGTTGATTTTTTTGTGGGAATGAAACTTTTTGTGTGGCTTGAAGCAAGAACTTGTAAGACCTATCCCTGAAGATCTCTGGTTATCTGGTATCTCTATGGGCATTCAGTTGCCTCTGTGAGTTATCTGTAGCTGGAGTGTTCGGGATATTACAATGTTTCTTGCTTAGCTTAATCTCTGCAAATGGCCCCTTCCCTTGAGGCATTGAGCTAAATGTCGCACCTCTAGTTACCTCTTGCACAAACAGGAGCTCTGCAGCCCCCCCATTAGACCCAAGGTGGCTCACCCCTCCCGTCTGCCTGCACCCCACTTCCTTGCCCAGAGCACAGTAGCCTTCAATATATAGACCTCACTGACAGAAAATAAACTGAGTTACTATCCTCCTGGCTCTCTGCATTTGAGTCAGCTCATTTTCCACGGGTGATCTCCTATGGTTTTCCCTCCCCCCTTCTTGCCAGAGCGAAGCCTAGAGACAGTCGGCCTGCAGGCAGAGGACCATCCTGGAGCCGGGCCAAGAAGGGAAGAAAAGCGTGTGGAATGCAGTCACGCGTGACTCAAAGACATTGAACAATGACAATTTTTCATTTTCAAGAGCTCTCCACACTGCTTTCCATAGTGGCTGTACCACAAGCCATGAACAAGTCTTTATTTGTCCCTAGATCTTTTCCAGGATTTGATATCATTTGTTCTCCTGATCTTACCCAGTCTGACAGGTATAAGATGAAAATTTAACATGGTTTTAATTTTCATTTCCCTAATTACTAAGACTTTTGAACACGTTTTAAGGAGTTTCTTAGCCATTTTTATTCATTGTTTTGAGAATTCTCTGCTGAGGTCCATAGCCCATCTTTTAACTGAGTCATTTGTTTCTTGATTCTTTGTATGAGAGTTCTTTATATATCCTGGATATGAATCCTCTGTCAGATGTGTAACTGGTGAATATTTCTTCTACATTGTAAATTTTCTCTTCATTGTTTGTTTCTTTGGGTGACAGGAGCTTTTATATTTCACTAGCTCCCATTCATTTGTTGTTGACTTTAATTCCTGAACAACCGGATGTTCGATTTGGAAGGTCATTTCATGTACCTATTGAGTTCTTTGATGCATTTCAAGTTGACTTTTGTGCAGGATGAAAGATAAGGGTCTAGTTTTAGTCTTCTGCAGGTGGAGATCTAGTTTTGCCAGCACCGTTTGTCAAAGATGCTGTTTTTCTTCCAATATGTGTTCTTGACACCTTTGTCAAATATTAGGTAGCTGAAATTGCATCTTTGGGTGTGCAATTATGCCCCAATGGTCAATGTATAAGTTTTGTGCCACTACCATGCTGTTTATGTAATTATAGCTCTGTAACATAGTTTGAGATCTGGTATCTTAATATCCCTAGCATTGCTCTTTCTGCTCCAGATTTTTTTTTTTTTTGGCAATCTGGGGTGTTTTTTGATTCCATATGAATTTTAGGGTAGTAGTCTAATTCTAATCCTGTGAAATATGTCATTGTTTTGATGTGGTTATCATATTTTCTATATATTATATATATTCTTTATTAAACTCTTCCCATTGTCGTGCTCCTCGTCTCTTTCCTTCCACGCTTTAGTATTTTCATTGTAGAGATCTTTAATGTCTTTGTTCAAGTTTATTCCTAGATAGTTCATATATTTAGGCTATTGTGAATGGGAAAGAGTCCATGCACTTTTTCTCTGAATGCTTATTATTGTTCAACAATCATAAGTTGTTCAAAGGTTACTGATTTTTGAAAATTGATTTTATAACCTGCCACCTTGCTGAAAGTGTTCATCATTTCTATTATTTTTTGGTGAGATTTTTTGGGATCTCTTATGCATGAAATCAGATCATCTGCAAATAAGGATAACATGACCTTTTCTTTTCCAATTAGTAGTTCTTTAATTTCCTTGTCTTTTCTTATTGTTCTAGCAAGAGTTTCAAACATTATATTAAAAGTAATGGAGAGGGCTGGAGAGATAAAAAGTAATGGAGAGCCTAGCGGTTGAGTGCCGACCACTCTTACAAAGGACCTGGGTTCGATCCCCAGCACCCACATGGTGGCCGAGAACCATCTGAAACTCCAATTCCAGGAGAACTCCAGTTCCAGGGGAATCTGACACCCTCTTCTGACCTCTGCAGCATTGCACGACATGGGTGCACAAACTTTCATGCAGACAGTACATTCATACACATACAGAAATAAAATTAAAAAAAAAGGATTTCTTTTAAAAAATAAAAATAAAAAATAAAAGTAATGGAGATAGTGGAGAGTCTTGTATGGTTCCTGATTTTAATTGGAATGCTTCCAGTTTTTCTGCTTTTATAATGATGTTGGTTATGGGGTTTTGTATGTAACATTAATTAGTTTAGGTATGCTCTCTCTAGTCTAACCCCTTAGAGAATATTTAAAATAAATGCTTGTTGGGACTTTTGTCAAAGTTATCTTCTGCTTCTATTGAGATGACCAAGAGATTTTTGTCTTTGAATCCATTATATGATTTATTACATTTACTGACTTACATATATTGAACTATCCTTGTATCTCTAGTGTAGTCATTCTTTTTCCAGTCCTTTGAATGAATTGCTTAGAGTATTCTATGAAGGGTCAGATTGGTGAACATGAATTCTTTCACTCTATTCAGTCAATGGAAGACTTTTCTATTCCATTCAACTAGAGTAGACCATTTTGCTGGATTAAGTAAGGTCATTTAGAACTGGGAATTCTTTGCTCTAGGCATTTCTGGTTTTCATAGTTTGCTTTGAAATGTCAGCTGTAGTTCTGATGGGTTTTCCTTTATATGTGACTTGTTTTTCTCTCCAGCTTTCAGTATTTTCTCTTTGTTCTGTTTATTTAGTGTTTTTACTATGAAATGCCATGGGGAATTTCTTTTCTAGTCTTATTTAGTTGATAGTCTATCTGCTTATTGTACTTTTTTATGGGTATGTAGTTTCTTAATCTTGGGAAACTTTCTTCTATAATCTCTTTGAAGATCTGGCCAATACCATTTACCTGGGATTCTTCTCCTTCATCTGTGCCTATGATGCATAAATTTGGTCTTTTCCCAGTGCCCCACATTTCCTGTAAATTCCATTCCTTTTTTAAAATTTTCCTATCCTTTACTTGAGCAGTCCAGGTCTTCAACTTTATTTTTCAGTCTTGATATTCTGTTTTCCATTTCATTCATTCTATTGGTGAGGCCTTCTCCTGTAATTTCAAATTGGCTTATGAGTTTTTCACTTCCTTCTTCATTTTAGCCAGGCTTTTCTTCAATACTTCTATATCTTTAGTGAATTCAGTCAGAAGCTTATGCCTATCCTCTTTCACTTTTTTCGTTCCTTGTCTGTCTGTTCTTTATATTTGTTGAATTATTTGATCATGTTTATGATTGTTCTTTTAAATTCTGTGTCCTGGGTTATCTCTTGGGGGTTCTCATTATAGAAATCTTTTATATTTCTGGTGGTGTTTGGTAACAGCATATTATTTTGTTGTTTTTTTTTTTCTTATTTTTTTCCATTGTGATTTTGGCAAGTGGATTTCCTTTGTAGCTTATTATTCTGATATGAAAATTAAGCCTTCCTCTGTTGAGTTGAAGTTTGATTATGTTTATATTATTGATGTACCTTAGTTGTTTTCTGATGGAGTATGAAAAGCTAGTTCATTTAAGACTCAGGTTCTTTCTTTGGATTTTATAATACAGGGACAAGATAGCTCCAGTTAGGCTACTCAGGAGCTCTCCAGGAGGGTGAAGGAGCCCTACCTAGTTAAGAGCACTTCAGGAGCTTCAGATGGAGAGTGATGAGGTTCAAGGAGGAGGAGCTGGGAGATGGATGTGGTGGTCCTTACTAATCATCAGGGAAGCCTAACTCTGAACAGAGGAAAGGACTCAAATAGTCCCGCAGCAGGGTGATGGGTACCTTGAGATTTGGCAAGCTAACTTTGGAGGCCAAGTGAAGCGCTTTCATGCAAAAGGCATACAGGAAGAAGGAAAGTTTATGGGATGAGGAGGTGCAGGCTCTTGCACAACATCAGAGGAGCATGGCCCTGGGGCAGCAGGAGAGATTGTAGGTGTTTCCACAGCAGGGAGATGGGTGTGGTGTGACTTGGCAAGCTC
Organism: Rhizomys pruinosus; assembly: GCA_009823505.1. NCBI lineage: Eukaryota > Metazoa > Chordata > Mammalia > Rodentia > Spalacidae > Rhizomys > Rhizomys pruinosus. The sequence continues at coordinate 153,571 of VZQC01007054.1, read as the reverse complement.
ACTCTGGAGGCTGCATCAGGTGCTTTGAGCCCCTACTAATGAACTTGGCCCTGAAGCCTACATTGAAAATTTTTGACTTAATGACTCCATGTGCACCTCAGCCAAACTCACTCACTGAGGGATACTCAAACATGCTCACTGTGTCTTTTGATCAACCATAACATTAGTGCAGAGACAAATCATAGTCTAGACACCTGGAACTGTATTATATTTACCTTTTACTATTTATAAATAAAGTTCTACATAATTTCTCTCAGGGAGGTTTTCTAGTCATTCCTTTTCAAGATACTGTTTATTATTGATGAACAGAGGCACCATCCATTCCAGGAACAGGTATCCCAAATCCTAGCTATTAGATTGGCAATGGTATATCAACAGGCTCTGAAGCTGTGTAGAAGATAAGAATAGGCTCATGCCATCAACACCCCCAAACCAGACTGCCTTTCCCTCTCCCTCCTTCAAGGAAAATTAAATGAAGACAGCTAACGAGCAGTTTTATTTTCTTTCAGCAAAGGTCAGCAATCCCACAGCAGCAAATTAATCCCAATTAGTAATGATATTTTGTCTTGATAAATGATGACACATTTGATTTACTATGTTTCTAGGATGCAGGCAGCAAATGTTAATGATTTGGTTTGCTGGGACTTTATATTCTTGCTCATTTTCCATTTGCTGAGCAGTTGCAGCTCCTGAAGACTTGACTGCTTCGCCTAATGAACTGAGAGTCTCACAGGAATAATGGTGTGCTCTGCAGGCTTCATTTTTTTTTCTTGCCATCTGTAGAAATGCAGGTTCCTCTCTGAAAATATCTCTGGCAGCCAGGAAGGAGTGATTATGATCATATCAATGTCGCTTGTAATTTGTATTTCACTTGTTTAATAGCAGCTCCAATAAATGAAGCTTTCTATACAGAACAGAACTAATTATAGCAAATTCAGCTTTGGGGTGTGTGTGTGTGTGTGTGTGTGTGTGTGTGTGTGTGTGTGTGTGTATTTCATGCTGGAATGTACTCATGAATAGAAACATACCTAGTCTTTCTTCATTTCTTTAAAATATTCTAATGTGGTTCACATAATGATTTAACTGCCCAGCTGGTATGTTTTTAAATTACACCAATGAAGATGTTTTCATGAGGTTTTCTTAAGTGAACATGCCATCTTTTTGTGTGCAATCACTCAAACACTTTCCCTTTTCCACCCCTGGGCTCCCACTGTGAGGATTTCTAGAGGAATATGTGACATTTCCTAAAGGTTGCCACATCAGTCCCTTGAGGCTATGCTAGCTGTGGTGGATTCTGAGACCAGGACCTGTCTTCTGAACACTATCAATGATCCAAACCATTTGGAAGCCTGAGGGAATATCAGCTCATTCACTTTGGAAAGGTTGACATGCCTGCCACACATTGATAGGATCTTTTTTTTTTTTTTTTATAAAAAAAAAAGCCATACTTGGCTTCAACTCCAGAAGGCTGGGTTCCTGGTTTACACTATACAGGATGGAAATGGTGGGATCATTACACTTCTCATTTAGGAGCCGAGACATTAGAAGCCTCATTTAGATTCTCCTTCAGGGAAGTAGATGCCTTCTTCTCATTCTTAATCATTGTTCTTACTTTGCTATAAACTAATATAAAATCAACAAACTTCACTGTTCTTGCTTAAGGGTACACTTATTCTTAGAAAATCCACATCATTTATCTCCCATATTCTTTTCTTTTCTGAAGCTTCTCCCTTTCTTTCTCTCCTGCCCCCTCCCCTTCTTACCCCCCTTCTCTCTCCCTCTCTCCAAACCACTTACCAATCAATTTTAAACTCTGGGTTGAAGTTGATATTCTCTGCTGTATGTGGAAGGAAAATGCAGTGGGCATTGAGTCTTACTCCATCAAGATCAGCTGGTTTGGACTAGTGAAGAGAGAGATAGTAAAAGTGCTATTCTTCGTTGGACAACTTGGCTTTGCAGTGAGAAATTTTATTTCTCCTTTATATACTTCACCCAGACTCCAATTGAGCAGTACTGCCCTGTACTATTCTTGGTCCACTGAAAGAGCAGACACCAAACTGTGAGAACAGAGTTAGAGAACTTAGGAGGCTGACAAAAGCCTGGTTTTATACAATGCCAATGTTTTAGTTTCTCACATGAAGACCATGTCATATTACTTTATCCTCCAGTTGCAAGTCACTAGGAGACGACTTTTGTATCCTTGTGCTGCTTTACACAACCGACACATACTTAGTTCCATAATCAACATCAATGTCAGGTGTGTTTCAACGTGATGGCTTCAATGGAGAACTCCCTATGCATCTGGTTCATTCTGCCTTTGAAACATGGCTTTAGTCCCTTACATCTTCCCAGACCTCATTCAGCCAGCCTATTCCTTACCTATTCAGTACCTTGAGAATAGCTCTGTGTGCCATTGTGAGCATTATTTACTACTTGGAATGTATCCTTCAGGACTTGCAGAAAACTTGGTTTAGAGGAAACAAGTCTGCAAAGACTTCTGTTCCTGGCTTTGTGTGCCATTTTGCACAAATCTATTTAATACCTCTGAATTTTTATTTCACATCTGAACAGATAATGATACTGAAAGGTTTTTCTGAGTGCTTCTGTGCATGAAGCTTTGGTCTACACAGTGTCAAATAGAAAGCATTCTGCATGTGCCATTGTGATTTCAACCACAGATGGAACAATAAGCCAATGTTTAGTTTCACAAAGAGGCGTTAAAGACACTTGAACTCCTTTACATCCCCAGATAACATGATTTGGAAATGAATCTTACATTAATTTAATATATAAACAATATCTCCAAATACCCCCAAATAGCCACATGAAAACCTAACTCCATCTCCCTTCTCTACCTTTGATCCTATAAAGATGAGAATCATTAAGAACTGTGTATGAAGGGGCTTTTTGCTAGGGTCATGATGGCAGTGTGGACATCACACAATGGAGACGGGGACATCCAGCACTATGTCTAATTTTATCTTTAATGTATTCAGCTTTATTGCTTATGGTGTGCTTCCTTCGATCAGCATGTTAGAAGCCTGGAATCCTGAACCACACTTCTCATAAGCATGTTAGGAGAGAAATTTAAATGGACATGTCTGTATGGCACAATTCATTAAATAACAGAAAATCCGCAAGTATAATGGTGGTGTGGGCAGCAATTTGCCAAATAATGTGACTTTCTGAGGCTAATAAAGGTTCTTTTATCCAAATTTCAATTCTTAATATTAACTCTCATGTCATGTTGCATATCACATAAGAAATATATACATATATCTATATGTATTTGTAACTCTACATACATACCTATATACATGCAGATTTCAGAAAAGGTACTTCATTAGTACAATGAACTAAAGGAAGAGAATGACCAACTCCAGAAGGAAATGGAAACACTGAAGAGATTCTATGCTGAAAGGAAAAAGGAAATTGACCACACGAACAAATGAATCAAAGACCTAGAAGGAGAGAATGGAAAACACTGGAAAGAAGTGCAAATACTAAATAAATCTCAAGCTGAAATGAAAAAGGAAATCAAGCACACATCCAGTCAACAGGAAAGGATAGGAGAAAGCCCCCGTAACAGAATGGATGAAGCAAAATATAGAATATCAAGACTAGAAGATAACATGGACATACTGAAGACCTCGAACAAAGACTATGAAAAGTTAAAACACACACACATACACACACACACACACACACACACACACACACACACACACACACGAGGGAAATAACCAGGAAACGTAGGACACCATGAAGATACCAAACTTCCATGCCATAGGTATAGAGGAAGGAGAAAAAAATTCTGGATAATGGTATGGAACAGATCTTCAAAAGAATGAAGACTCTTATAGAAGAAAAGTTCCCCAAATTGAAAAAAGACATGCCAATATAAATACAAGAAGCATATATAACACCAAATAGACAAGATCAGGAAAGAAATTCCCCACACCATATCATAATCAAAATGCTAGTTGCTTAAAACAAAAAACATAATATTGAAAGCCACAATAAAAAAAAAAAAAAACAAGTTATGTATAAAGGGAAACACATCAAAATTACAGCCGAATTTTCTTTTTTTTAAATTTTATTTATTTCCGTATGTGTATAGAATGTATTGTCTGCATGCAAGTCTGTGCACCCGTGACGTGCAACACCGCGGAGGTCAGAAGACGGTGTCGGACTCCCCTGGGAACTGGAGTTCTCCTGGAATTGGAGTTTCAGACGGCTCTCGGCGCCATGTGGGTGCTGGGGATCGAACCCCGGGTCCTCTGCAAGAGCGGTAGGCACTCTTAACTGCTAGGCCATCTCTCCAGCCCACAGTGAAATTTTCAATTCAAATATGAGAGCCAGAAGAGCTTGGACCCAATACTAAATGACTATAAATGCCAACCCAGATTACTCTACCTTAGCAAAGATGTCAATTACAATTGAAGGAGAAAGGAAAGTCTTCCATGACATAAACAAGAAGAAAAAAATACATGTCTAGAAACTAACCTTCAAAAAATACTCAAACATCTCGAGGAACAGAGGAAAGGAGCAACTATTCCCCACAGCAGCAAGAGAAAATAATTATATGAAGGTATCATAGCCCCAGAAATAAAAAACATAGGCCAAAAATTGAAACAAAAAATAAACTGAAGAAGGAAGCCAATATACATCTCTCACATACTTAAACCTAAAAGTATAATGGTCTAACTCCCCAATCAAGAGACATGGATGCTGGGAGAATGGATTAGGAACTCGAACCCCACTCTTTTTGTTATCTACAAGAAACACATCTCGCCTTCAATGACAGGCACCAGCTTAAGGTTAAGAGAATAAAAGTATTCAAGCAAATGGTACCAAAAATTCAAGCAGGAGTTGCTATTTTAAATATCAGACAAAAAATATCAAGCTAGAAACTAATCAGAAGAGATGAAGAAGAGTTACTAATCTTCATCAAAGATCAAATCAACCATAAGATTTCACAATCATAAATTATATGCACAAACTCTTGTGCACCAAAACTTCATCAGCACAATTTGCAGGACTTCAATGATTAGATTAATCCAGCATACTAACTAGTAGGAGACTTTACCACATTGAACCCATTGGGACAGGTAAAACTGGACAAGGACTAAATAGAAGACATCTTGAAAGAACAATATGATACACCAAACTGGAACTAAACAGACATTACAAATTTCACCCAAAACCAAAAATTATACTTTCTACTCAGCACCTGAGAACATTCTCCAAAAATGACCATATATGGGAAACAGAGCAAACCTCAAAAAATACAAAAAGATGAAATAATTTGATGCATCCTATCAGTGCAATTAAGCTTAATAACAACACCAGAAAGAGACATGCTAAGCTACAAAGAACTCATGGAGACTGTCTAATTTGTCTTCCAATGCTGTGACAAAACACTCTGACCGACACCAACTTGGGGAGGAAAGGGTTTATTCAGCTTACATCTCCTGGGTCACAGTTCATCACTCAGGGAGCCCAAGGCAGGAACTCAGGGCAGGAACCTGGAGGCAGGAGCTAAAGCACAGGCCATGGAGGAATGTTGTTCACTGGCTTGCTCCCCTGGCTCATGCCCAGCCTGCCTTCTTATATGGTACACAACAACCTGCCCAGGGTGGCACCACTCATTGTGGGCTGGGCCCTTCCACACTGCTCAACAATCAAGACAATACTCCACAGATGTGGCCACAGGCCAATCCAATGGAGCCAATTCCTCAATTTAGGCTCACTCAACCCAGGTGTGTCAAGTTGACACTAAAGCTATCCCGCACAGAGACTAAACAACACACTCCTCCATAATTAACAGATCAAAGGAGAAATAAAGAAAGAAATAAAAGCACTCCTGGCACTAAATGAAAGGGATGATACAACACCACAAAACCAATGAGACATTTTTAAAAGAGGGAAATTTATAGCCCTAATTGACTAAATTAAGAAAACAGAAAGATAACATCATGAACTTCACAGGTTAATGGATGCAACTAGAAGCCATTATGCTAAGTGAAGTAACACAGCCCCCCCGCCAAAAAAAAAACAAACAAACAAATGGGGAATGGTTTCTAGTACCAAATCCCCCAATTGAAAGACAAGCTGAGCAACGTTATTGTTATATTTCTTTCTAGCTGAAAGCAACTGTGATGTTATAATGTGAATCTCTTAATGAGCCCTAGAATTAACTTACCACTTACTTTCAGACATAGCAATTAATGTATATGGGTGGAAGGTATATATTCATATTTTAGTGCAATATAAAATTAAAAGTAAACAAATGTGAACTCTTAAACATATACTGGAGTTCACATACAGTTTATTCCTGTAGGACATAATTGTGGTACATTTATGATGTGTATATAGGCATGCTTTGGAGTAATGCAATTGGGAGGGAACTACAACATATACTGGGTCAAAGAATGGACTGATACACTTAAATTCTGCCCCAAACAATAAACCTTTGCAGAGAAAAACTTTAAAAGGCCTGAGAGAAAGATGCAGGACATGTATGGCAGAATGCAATGAACTGGGGTGGGGGGCAGGAAAGGGGGAATATGTTTAAATTTAACTGAAAAATGATGTCTGAAATACACAAAACATCAATAAAAGTATGATTAAAAATAAATAAATAAATAAAAGAACTCCTAGAAGCATTATCATCCTTGATCTCAAATTACACCACAGAGATATAGTAATAAAACAGCATAGTACTGACCTTAAAAATAGACATACTGATCAGTGGAATACAACCAAGAACCCAGATTTAAATCCACATATTTACAGCCACCTGATTTTTAATGAAGTAGCCACAAATATACACTGGATAGTATGTGGAACAAATGGTATCAATACAACTGGATTGCTGCATGTAGAATAATGAAATTATATCTTTTTATCTCTCCATGCACAAGACAAAACTTCAAATAAATCAAGGACCTCAACATTGATGCCTTTGGTTCTGACCAGCAGAAATAAGGCACCTCTAGCTCGTTCTTCTCAAAGCAGTTTATTCAGGCACATTACAGCATTTTTACTTCCTCCTCTTTTTCTTCTTCTCTAGAAAAGAAAGTCTCCTCTATTTATCCCTCTTTCACTCCACCTTCTCATCCCAGGTTGCATGGCCTCAGTCTACTGGTTCATGTCATCTGGCCTGATCTTGCATCCAGGGTGCACCTGTGCAGCTTGAACGGTGGACGTGGCTTTACTTTGAGGTAGGAGGGAATCAGGTGTTAGTCATAAGACTTGGCTAAAGTCCCGGGTGCCATCTTGGGACTGTCGCCACACCCGCTCTCCACATCTACCCCTTCTTTATTATTTTAGCAGAGAGAATGACTGCCTTAGGTAGCCCCGTGCAGCAATGCCCCTTACCCGTCATCGGGAGACAAACAGTACTGGTTTGTTCCCTGTCTTAGGTTGGTGGCATGCCCAGAGAACCTTACCTGTCTTTGGCTACTTCTCTAGCATGCTAAGCCACACTTGAGGAGACTGTCCTGTCTCCACTGTTGCGAATGCCTGTATTAACAGGGCTTGTGTTTTATGTTGATGAAATCACAAATGGCACATGCACCAAAAGGCCAGGGAACTAGTGAGGACCAGGCATAGGGCAAGTCCGACAATTCCCGCCCACTCTTTCAGTCGTGACGCAGCGGTAGTAATCCAGTTTGTCAGCCCACCAGCCAAGGACACGTCCACTCGGGTGGAGTTGATGTGAACGATGGATTGTCTGAGGTCCCGCAACATGCCATCAAGATCCCTAGACCAGTTTCCTGTAAGATACTGAGACAGGTTACGGGACAATTGAGTGGCATGGCTGGCATTTACAAATGGTATGGAAGTTGCACACAACCCAGAAAATTTCCATTCACATCCCAGCACATGCTGTCGCTCTGACTTCCATAAAACACAATGAACACAAAAGGAGGCCACATGCAAACAGGCGTAGCTTTAAAGGAGACATTTGTTCCTGCAGCATATTGAGATACTGTGGACTCGAAAGATATATTCCAACTAAAGCTTCCATTACCCCAGCCCCCGTCCTTTAGCATACTGAAAGCAGAAATATTTGTACAACTACCATTCACCCCACACAGCAACCACACATTATATCCTGAGAATGATTTATTATGAGTTATACTAATATAAGGGGAAAATGTAAAATACTTATGCACTGCCACAAGCAAAGCAATTACCTGTCTTTGGGCTAAATTTTCCTTCGGACATTTGCATAACTGCAGCAACCAATCCCGCACTGGTCAGTGGGCCTCCTAGTTCTCTGCACACCTTCATCCAGACCTCCAGCCCCTTGGTCTTATACGGAGTAATGGCGTGTCTACATTCTTTAGTACATTGCTCAAATATAAGCTGTTTTAGTAATGGCATTGCAGTATCAGCGTCCCCAAAGATGTGGCCCCCAGCTTCCATAATCTTGCCTACAAAATCTGAAAAAGATTCCGTGGGCCCCTGAAGGATTTTGGTTAGATTTCCCCCCACCTCGCCTCTATTTGGGAGAGACTTCAATGCTCAGACGCCTAATGCATTAATCTGATCATAGACCTGAACTGGATAGTTTGTCTGCGCTGCCGCAAACCTTCCTTGTTCCATCAGCATATCTTGGTCCCAAGCAGCCTGACCATTGAGAGCATTAAGAGCGGCCTGTCCTGTGGCAAATTCAAGATAAAATACTTTCCAATCTAAGTATTGGCCTGTGGTCAGACATGCTTGGGCCAGATTTTGCCAGTCACTTGGAGTCATACAATACCGATGCAGAGACTCCAGCTGAGTCACAACAAAGGCAGCATTGGCTCCATAGGCCCGTACCGCCTCCGCCAGCCTTTGAACAATCTTCCAATCTAGTGGCTCATGATAGCGGTTCCCTTGTTGATTTTAAAATACAGGGCTGGAGAGATGGCCTAGCGGTTAAGAGCACCGACTGCTCTTGCAGAAGACCTGGGTTCGATCCCCAGCACCCGCATGGCGGCTAAGAACTGTCTGTAACTCCAATTCCAGGAGAACTCCAGTTCCAGAGGAATCCCAGACCCTCTTCTGACCTCCGCGGCATTGCACGACATGGGTGCACAAACCTACAGGCAGACAGTACATTCATACACATACAAAAATAAATAAATAAAATAAATAAACAAATAAATAAATAAATAAATAAATAAAATACAGGGAAGCACTGAGCTTCTAGTTCTCTCCAAGTTTCAGGATGTAAACTATTTCCTCCTGCTCCATTGCAAGCATAAGGAGGTGGCAGGGGCGGTTCTGGGGCCGACGGTTCTATCTTTACTTTCACTTTCTCCAAACTGGCGGCAAGGCTTTCCACATCCCTGACTGACATGTCCCCTTCACTAGATTCTTCTTGAATTTCAGAGTGTTGAGAGTGCTCTTCCTTAACCTGGTCTAAGGCTTCACTCCCTTCTTTTATCTCTTTTCCTCACCGTTCCTCATCCCCTATGTAATTTCTTACCAACTTCCACACCGGCAGTACTCCCTTGTGTAAATCTCCCTGTTCCTCAGCAAACTTTAGGTCCCTCCCTAACTTTTCCCAACTAGGTATTGTAAAGCATCCCGTCACTGGGAACCATGGAGTGACCTGATCCACCGCTGCCAAAAATCTGTCTAGAGTTTCTCTCCTCAGCTCAATTCCTTTTGCCCTCAATAAAGCCTTAAGGGTGTGGTGCACCATCAGAGCAGATGTTGTGTTTCCCATAGTGCTAGCTAGGGCCCGTCCCGGAACCGGGAGCTTTATCATCTCACTCTGAGAACCTTTTAGTCCCCTTTTCTGGGGAGCTTTATCGTCTCACTCTGAGAACCTTAATTGTCCCCTTTTCCGGGGAGCTTTATCGTCTCACTCTGAGAACCTTAATTGTCCCCTTTTCTGGGGAGCTTTATCGTCTCACTCTGAGAGCCTTAATTGTCCCCTTTTCTGGGGAGCTTTATCGTCTCACTCCGAGAACCTTAATTGTCCCCTTTTCTGGGGAGCTTTATCGTCTCACTCCGAGAACCTTAATTGTCCCCCTTTCCAGGGAGCTTTATCATCTCACTCTGAGAACCTTAATTGTCCTGCTTACCTGGGAGCATACTGACTAGTCACCCTGACCGCAATGAGTTCTGAATGAGAAAAGAAGAAGAACTCATCCCCGTATGGGCCACCACTTGATGCCTTTGATTCTGACCAGCAGAAATAAGGCACCTCTAGCTCGTTCTTCTCAAAATGGTTTATTCAGGCACATTACAGCATTTTTACTTCCTCCTCTTTTTCTTCCTTCACTCCCTTCTTTTATCTCTTTTTTGCTCCACCTTCTCAGTCCAGGTTGTGTGGCCTCAGTCTATTGGTTCAGGTCATCTGGCCTGATCTTGCATCCAAGGTGCACTTGTGCAGCTTGAACGGTGGACATGGCTTTACTTTGAGGTAGGAGGGAATCAGGTGTTAGTCATGAGACTTGGCTAAAGTCCTGGGCGCCATCTTGGGACTGTCGCCACACCCGCTCTCCACACAACATAATACCTAGTACAGTAAATCAGATAGGAGAAACTAGCAAATACCTAGGTGGATGAAAGAACTTTCTGAACAGGACTCCTATAGCACAAACATTAAATTCAACAATTGACAAAGAAGACCACCATTTGACAATTGAAACTTAAATTTTCATCATTTGGCTGAAGATGCAATCTACAGAATGAGGAAAAAAATATTTAACAGCTATACCTTTGACAGAGGGTTAGTATTCAGAATATATATAAAGAACTTAAAAAATAAGCTGGGCCTGGTGGCGCACACCTTTAATCCTAACACTTGGGAGGCAGAGGCAGGCAGATCTTTATGAGTTCAAGACCAGCCTGGTCTACAGGGTAAGTTCCAGGACAGCTGGGACTACAGGGGGACCCTGTCTCAAAAAGACCAAAAAAAAAAAAAAACAAAACTCCACAAAACTTAAAAATAAATTCAAACAACCCAATTTAAAATGGGGCAAGGAACTGAACAGAAAGTTCTCTAAAAATGAAATGCAAATGGATGATAAATTCTTTTAAAATTGTTCAACATCTTTAGCCTTCAGGGAAATGCAAATTAAAACCAATTTGAGATTCCATCTTACCCCACTCAGAATGCCTAAGATTAAACAACAACAACAACAAACTAACAACAAATGCTGACGAGGATGTGGGAAAGAGGAATACCCATCCACTCCTGGTGGCAATGCAAACTGTGGAAATCAATGTTTAGGTTTATCAAAATTCTATAAATTGATCTATCATATAATCTAGCAATAACATCCTTGGACATATACTCAAAAGACTGTATACCCTACTTCAGACCAGCTCTATCAACAAGTCAAAGAAAATAGAGCACATGAGGTCCTGCTCTTTATCTCTGAACTATTGGATATTAGCAGCCTCTGAGAGAGTAGGAATCAAAGTCTTTAATTGTGTTCCCACTACTGAGCACACCAGGCTCCAACAGATCACCCCAAACCCATGGTCACACAGACCTCTCTAGTTAATCTCAGTGGGTCACAAAACAAAATGAATAGTCATGAATCTGAGAGAGGTATATGAGTGTAAATAAAGGACTAGTCGAGTGGTTGGGAGGTGGGAGGTGTTGCATGTGTCTATGAAATTGTCTAGAAAGAAATTTAGTTAACACATTTCCTAGGCAAAATGGGGTTATGAATAGAAAAAGTTTATGAAGTTCTTCAGTATCATGTTTGGAATCTTCATAAGTGTCATTTATTGTGTTTAATATGTTCTTTTCTATCCTTAGTTTACTGATTATTTTCATCATAAAAAGATAATATTTCAAGTACTTTTACTGATTTCTCTCAATTTCTTTCATTCTATTAGTGCTGGATTGGTTTTCATGAACTGCCTCAGTTTTTATTTGTCTTGAAATATCTTTATTTATCGATCAATTTTGAAAGACAACTTTGCAGTATACAGCATTCTTGGTTCATAACTATTTACTTTCAGAGATTGAAATATTTCATTCCATCTTCTTCTGGCTTTTGTAGTTATGATGCAAAGTATAGGGTACTCTGATATTTCTGCATTTGTACGTGAGTTGACCTTTTCTCAGGCTGCTTTTTGGATTTTTTTTACTTTGTATTTTTAATATTATTTTTATTGAAAAAAAAAGAAAACAGAAAGAACAAAATAAATGACCTAACACTACAATTAAAAACACTTGGGAGGCAACAAATGAATCCTAAACTCAACAGACAGAAAAATAACAAAAACCAGAGCAGAAATAAAGGAAATAGAAACAAAAAAATAAAAAAATCAATCAATCTAAGAGCTGGTTCTTTGAAAGGATAAACAATATAGATAGACCATTAGCCTAGTTGACCAAAAGAAGGAAAGAACAACCCCAAATCAACAAAATTAGAGATGAAAAGGGAAACATCACAACAGATAATGAAAAGATCCAGAAAATCAATCATATAGGAATACTTCAAAAACCCATGAATGTCTGAAATCATGGAATTCACCAAAACTTAAAGAGGAAGAAATCAACAGCTTATACAGACCCATAATATATGAGGAAATTGAAACTGTGATAAAAAAAAAAAAAAAACTCCCAACCAAAAAACCGCCTGGGCCCAGATGGATTCACTGTAGAATTTGATAAGACATTTAAGGAAGACCTACAGCCATTACTACTCAAATTATTCAAGAGGTTAGAAACAGAGGGATATCTCCCAAATTCCTTCTATGAAGCCAGCATTACTCTAATACCAAAATTAGGCAAAGATACAACTAAAAAAAAATAAGTAAAACTGTAAACCCATTTCATTAATGAATATAGATGCAAAAATTCTCAACAAAATACTTGCAAACTGCATACAGGCACACAACAAAAAGATCATCCATCATGACCAAGTCAGATTCATACCAGAGATGCAAGGATGGTTCAACATATGTAAATCAATAAATGTCATAAAGCACATAAAAGGAATGACACACAAGAGCCACATGGTCATCACAATTGGTGTGGAAAAACCTTTGACAAAATTCAACATGCATTCATGTTTAAAATTCCTAGAGGGAATTAGATTGGAGGGCACGTTACTCAACATAAAGCTATATATAACAAACCCACAGCCAACATTATCCTAACTGGGGAAAAATTAGGAGCAGTCCCCTTAAAGTCAGGAACCTGGCAAGGCTGCCCACCCCCCATCCTCACTCCTTTTCAATATAGAGCTTGAAATGCTCACAAGAGCAATAAGAAAAGAAAAGGAAATTAAAGGAGTACTAATTAGAGAAGAGGTGGATAAACTATCCCATTTTGCAGATGACATGATGGTTTGCCTAAGGGTTGCCAAAAACTCCACTAGAAAACTCCTAAAAATGGTTAACAGTTTTAGTAAGGGGGGAATACAAAATTAACCTAGAAAAATCAGTAGCATTTCTTTATACCAATAACAAGCAACTGGAGAAGGAATACCAGATTTCCCATTCACAGCAGCCTCCAAAAAATATAATAGAATAAAATAAAATAATAAAATAAAATAAAGATAAAATAAAATAAAATACCAAGGAATAAACCTGACCAAATTCACTAAAAATCTCTACATTGAAAAGTTTAAATCCCTGAAGAAGAAGATTGAAGGAGATACCAGAAGATGGAAGGAGGTCCCATGCTCATGGATTGGAAAAATTAATATAATAAAAATGAACATCCTGCCCAAAGTAATATACAGATTCAATGCAATCCCAATTAAATTCCCCATGAGCTACTTCACAGACCTAGAAAAAAAATACTAAACTTCATGTGGAAAAATGAAAGACCCCAAATAGCCAAAGCAACCCTGAGCAAAAACAGAAATGCTGGGGAGATTACTATACCAGACTTCAAATTATATTACAGGGCTATAGTCTTAAAAACAACCTGGTATTGGCACAAAAACAGATCCATAGATCAATGGAACAAAATTAAAGTTCCAAACTTGAGTACATGCAATTTCAGCCACCTCATATGTAAAAAAGGGACCAAGAAGACTCAATGGAGGAAAGAGAGCATATTCAGCAAACGGTGTTGTCAAAATTGAATCACCATTTGTAGAAGAATAAAATTAAAGCCCCTAGCTCTCAGCCTGTAAAACTGGGACGTCATTAAACTCAAGAGATTCTGTACAGCAAAAGAAAAAAATCAAAGAAGTGAAGAGAAAAGCCACAGAGTAGGAGGAAACCTTCACCAGTGATATATCTGATAGAGCTTTAACATACAGAGTATATAAACTACTCAAAACACAAAGGAGTAAGAAAACATATGAGTCACTCAAAGGACAGAGTAAAGAGCTGAACAGAGACTTCACAAATGAAGAATTAAAGATGGCTGAGAAACACCTTAAAATATTCAACATCACTAATAATTAAGGAAAGGCAAATTAAAACAACTTTAAGATTTCATCCTATGTAGGTAATCTTTTGGCAGAAGCACCTAAGAGAGTCAACAAGCAGCCTCCAAGTCTGGACTCCTGGTAATATCCTGCTTACTTTTTATACCTGCCCCAGCACCAAACTATCTTTGATGCCTTAGGGCAAAGCATTGTTACATCCCATAGCATATGGCCTGGAGCCCTTCCTGTCCTAACCCCTAATTCTGTATGTCTCAGCCCCCTGCAAGGTTCTGTGTAAAAAAACCTGAGTTACAACATTAAATTGAGTTTCCCCCTTGTGGAATTGCTCCTGGTCTCTCTAATTCCATTTCTTTCCAGGTCTTACTTACCTCCCTCATCCTCCCAGCTGGGACAATTCTGAGACTTGCAGTACTGTGGAGTTTAGAGCCCTGGTCAAAGGGTGAACAGCTCATGGAAGGCAGTACACGTGCAACATACATTTAAAGGAACACCAGATGGTTAAACTTCAGATGACAATCTTACTCTGGTAAGACTGCCTATGATGAAGAAAACAAAGGATACCAAATGCTGGAGGAGTTGTGGGGAAAGAGAAACACTCATCCACTGCTGGTGGGAATGTAAACTCATACAACCACTATGGAAAGCTGTGTGGAGAACTCTTAAAAGACTCAAAATTAGCCTGCCACCTGACCCAGTCATCCCACTCCTGGGTGTATACTCACAAGACTCATCCTATCACAGAGATATATGCACATCTATGTTTATTGCAGCTACCTTCACAATAGCGAAGAGCTGGAAGCAATCAAAGTGTCACTTGAAGAGTGATAAAGAAAATGTGGTATATCTACACAGTGAAATTCTATGCAGTGGTAAAGAAAGATGATATCAGCAACTTTGCAGGTAAATGGATGGAACTAGAAGCCATTATGCTAAGTGAAGTAACAGTCCCAGAAAAACAAACAACATATGGTGTCCCTCATTGGTGGATCCTAGCACAAAATCTCTCTTTATAAAGCAAACTGAATAATTCCTTTCGTTTCTTTCTTTTTATTTTTTTATTTGTTTATTATATTTTAAGGGATTCACAATATAAGAGCACAGTTGTTTTCAGATCACATTGATGTTGCTCAGTTTGCCATACAACTAGGCTAGCACCCACAGATGAGGGATACCATTCATCATTTGTTTTTCTGGGACTGTGTTACTTCACTCATTCTTTCTTTTTTTAGTAAATACAACGCCTCATGTCACTCATCAACTTGCTATATAATATAAAAAAAGCAATATTTTTTTTCTTTACATGCATGCAATGCTACTGTCAAAATGTGAATCTTTGAACAGGTTTTGGAATTGACCTGTAGTTTATTTTCAGACATCATAATTTTGGTATATGTGTGCCATGTGTGTAGGCATAGTTTGGAGTAATACAAATTGGAATGAACAGCAGCAACAACAATAAAAGACTGAGTCAAAGAACTGACCAAAACAATAAACTTCTGTCCAAAACAGTAAACTTCTGCACCCCAAAATTCAAAAAAGACTAAGAAAAAGATGAAAGTTAATTATGGCAGAATGCATGAAGTCTGACCGGTGGGGGGGTGGGTGGGGGGGAAGACAAGAAAGGTGGAATGAGTCTAAATTTGATTAAGAAATGTTGTATGAAACGCACAAATGTTCAATAAAAGAAAGCATAAAAGGAATAATGTTTGGAATTGTGCATATATATAGACCTATCTATATCACATATCCTATATACATATTTATATATTTTCATGAATGGACATAGTCATGTATCATTCTAAAGCCAGTTTACATTTCCTAACACGGTGAGGCACATTTTCCTGTTCCATTGCTCTGTTTTCTGCTCCATGCTGTGTTCTGCCAGAATTAAAAGCATAGCCTATCAAAGAAGCTGATGTCAGGTAATCAGCACATCTCTTCTCCCAGATAATAATATTAATCGCTACAAGCTTGGCAAGTGGAATGAGTTTCTTTAGAAGCTGGACATAAGTACTTAATTTAATCCTCATGAAATTTTCAAGGGGTTAGAGACCTTTTACAACCCTTGTTGTAGAGATGAGTATATGTTAACTTTTCCAAAGCATCAGAGCAATATTTGGACACCTATGGCCATCCTATGTTCTAAGACTGAACCATTCTCTCTTGATGCCTGTGATCATTGTTTATTTCAGTTGGTCATTTCTGAAATCACTTGGAAAGACAGTGTCTATTGGGGGAATTCCCAGATTAGATTGGCCTGTCTGCACGCCTGTAAGGATTTCCTTAACTGGATTCACTAAGGTAGGGAGACCCACCTTGGTTGTGGACAGCCCAGTTACTTGGGTTGCATCCTAGAATGCATGGAAAGCAATGAACACAAATTTCTCTCTCTCTCTCTCTCTCTCTCTCTCTCTCTCTCTCTCTCTCTCTCTCTCCTCGGCTATGGATGTAATGGATGTAATGAGTTCCTCTCTCTCTCTGGACCTCCTCCCATTATGATGACTGGAATTGGACGTGTGAGCTGAAATAGATCACTTCCTTAAGTGGCCTTTGTCAGGTTATTTGACCACAGCATCAGGGAAAAAGAAAGCAAAGACAGTGAGTGGCAAAACTAAACTTTCAAAAGCATCGTCAGTCACCAAAACAGAATGGGCATCAGAGCTGGGGATTAGGAAAGTACCTGGTTTTGGCCTGGGCAGTGTCATATTGTATGATTTCATTAAGCAGAACTGGTGTATGAGGTAACTTAATTATAAAGTTCCAAATGACATGAAGAAAGCTCTCCAGGACCTGCTAACATGATGAACAGTTTCCCTTTGTGTTCTTAAATGTGCCTTTTTGCAAAGTCTGTGTGTACTTCCAATTCTTTACCATCTGGTTTTTGGAACACATCTCCTTCTGGCCTTGAACACAGGTATGTATGGAATACACACACAATGAGCTTAAATGGGATTCCTTTGTTTCTCTGCTTTAGCTAAAGGTAAACACTGTTTATTATCCACATTATTTTCTTCTTCTGTTTTCTACACACCATTTTAGAATTAAAACACTAGCCAACAGAATATGAAATACTATATGGATATCTGTATTCTGCACCCTTAGGTCAGTATAATGAACATATACACATCAGAGTCAATTCTGCTGAACTGCACAGTCTGGGAGACTCATCCTTATACAATGGCTCTTGTATTTCATCCACTAACCATAGCTTTTAGGGAACTTAGAGGGAGGCTTTCTATTTGTCTGATGTTTCTGAAGATAACAGGTGTGCTATGCTTCAAGTCCTCCTTTACTGTAAAGTAAGAATTCTAAAGTGTATTTTGAGTGTGTTGTATTGTTTCTAGTCAAGGTATGAAAAAGGAGAAAGCAAATATCAATGAAAGATATTCATTTGACATCCCCATGACGTATGACTCAAGTGTGTGTTGACTTCACCAAGTTATGAAGGGTAACCAAGAGGAATGGCAGGAGCTTATAATGTTTGGGGACAGTGGGATCCCAGTGACCCCAAACTCAAAAACTAAGGCTCAGGCATCTTCACAGAAAAGGAGGCAGAAATATTGTAAGAGCCAGAGGTGGTTGTTGACTACAGGGAAAGTGTTTTCCAGATGCCAAGGCAGTTGCACATCTGAACTCAACAGTTATGATAGCATGCACAAAACCTGTTCAGTCTCACACGAGAAAAAATATCCAAGCTTGGTCATGGCCTGCCACCCAAAACAAAGGAGCTATTTGGCATGTGGTACCTGCAGGAGAGGAAGGGGCTGTTTTCTTTAAGGGTGGCCCCATTAGGCTGACCACTCTGCAGGGCTGATAAAATATTTGGGCAACATAACCTAGACACCATGAGAAAACAAACAGAAAAATAACAAAAAGGTGGGTGGGTAGGAAAGGGGATAAATTATGGAGGACTTGGGAGAGGGAGGTGATCAAAATACATTGCATGAAACACAAAGAATTAATAAAAATACAATAAACAGTCCACTACTTTTTAAAACATTAATGAATTTTGTCTGGATATTTGTGCATATGGTGGAAAGAAAAGAGGAGTCAGGATCCCCAGAAAAGGGGTGTCAGGACACCCAGAAAAGGTGCCTCTGCATGGAAATGGAGGCTCCAAACATGCACACAAGAAATATATCTAGAAAAGCAGAGAGGTCTGAAAATTCTGTTTCTAAATATAATTTTAATCTTACTGACAGGGAACGAGAATGACATCGAAAGTGATGAAATCAAAATAAGGCAATTTATGCCATGAAGAAACTTGAGGTATAATGATTTTTGAAACAGATGTTATGAAGGAAAAAAAATAGATAGCTTTTTAAACTGCACTGTTATACATAAGAAAAATGAAAATTAGAGAAGCCTATGACAATGTGCAAAATGCCAAGAGCAAAAAGCTTGTCAAAGTAAGTCTATTATATTTTAGTGTTATACTTTTTGGAAGAAAGTATGGGTGAATGATGATTCAGGATGATCAAAGACTTCATGACTTATTTGCAGAAGAATTTTCTGAGATTTGTAGAGCAAGGAGTCAGTAAACTGCTGATGAAGGAAAATCAAGAATATTGTGAAGTGGTCCACCATCCATGAAAATCTTTACCATGACTATCAGCAAGAGAATGATGGGGAACAATCAGAGCAGAAAGGGCAAGAAGACACACCCTAGAAGATATGCCCCTGGACAGGGAAAAATGAAGGCTGGCGGTAAATCGTAATCATTGAGAAGGACACTCTGGGAATCAATGCCCATGCTGAAAAGAAGTGCAAAGGAAGGCAAGAAGCTAACAGGAAAAACCCAAGGTGCAATGACAATTTTGATACTAACTTTGACAGAAGCTTAAATCATGTAGTAGTCAAAGCCCTGATCATGCCAGTGAGGAATTATCTACAGGTTAACAGAGGTGGGAAAACTAGCTTCATTGTGGGCTGGGGTATAGCCAGATTAAAGAGGAGAGAGCTAGCTCAGCACCAGCATTGCTCTCACTGTTTCCTGAGTTGGGATACCCTGTGACTGCAAGACCTTGCCACCATGGCTTCCTGTAACCATGGCTTCCTGTCACCATGGCTTCCTGTCACCATGGCTTCCTGTCACCATGGTTTCCTGTCACCGTGGCTTCCTGCCACCGTGGCTTCCTGTCACTATGGCTTCCTGCCACCATGGCTTCCTGTCACCATGTCTTCATGTCACCATGGCTTCCTGACACCATGGCTTCCTGCCACCATGGCTTCCTGTCACCATGTCTTCATGTCACCATGGCTTCCTGCCACCATGGCTTCCTGTCACCATGTCTTCATGTCATCATATCTTCCTGTCACCATGGCTTCCTGCCAGCGTTGCTTCCTGTCACCATGGCTTCCTGCCACCATGGCTTCCTGTCACTATGTCTTTATGTCACCATGGCTTCCTGTCACTGTGACTTCCTACCAGAGTGGCTTCCTGTCACCATGGCTTCATAACACCATGGCTTCTGCCACCATGGCTTCCTGTCACCATGGCTTCCTGTCACCATGGCTTCCTGCCACTATGGCTTCATGTCACCATGGCTCCTGCCACCTTGGCTTCATGTCACCATGGCTTCTTGCCACCATGGCTTCCTGTCACCATGGCTTCATGTCACCGTGGCTTCCTGCCACCATGCCTTCATGTCACTGTGGCTTCCTGCCACCATGCCTTCATGTCACTGTGGCTTCCTGCCACCATGGCTTCCTGTCACCACGGCTTCTTGCCACCATGCCTTCATGTCACTGTGGCTACTTGCCACCATGGCTTCCTATCCCCATGGCTTCCTGCCACCATGGTTTCCTTCCCCCATGGCTTCCTGTCACCATGGCTTCCTGCCAGCATGGCTTCCTGCCACCATGGCTTCATGTCACTGTGGCTTCCTGCCACCATGGCTTCCTGTCACCGTGGTTTCCTGCAACCATGGCTTCCTGTCACTGTTGCTTCCTGCCACCACGGCTTCATGTCACTGTGGCTTCCTGCCACCATGGCTTCATGTCACTGTGGCTTCCTGCCACCATGGCTTCCTGCCACCATGGCTTCCTGTTACCATGGCTTCCTGCCACCATGGCTTCCTGTCACCATGGCTTCCTATCACCATGGCTTCCTGCCACCGTGGCTTCCTGTCACCATGGCTTCCTGACACCATGGCTTCTTGTCATCATGGCTTCCTGCCACCACAGCTTCATGTCACTGTGGCTTCCTGCCACCATGGCTTCTTGTCATCATGGCTTCCTGCCACCACAGCTTCATGTCACTGTGGCTTCCTGTCACCGTGGCTTCCTGTCACCATGGCTTCATGTCACTGTGGCTTCCTGCCACCAGGGCTTCTGCCACTGTGGCTTCTTGACACCATGGCTTCCTGCCACCATGGCTTCCTGTCACTGTGGCTTCCTGCCACCACAGCTTCATGTCACTGTGGCTTCTTGCCACCATGGCTTCCTGTCACCATGCCTTCTGGCTATGATGGACTATGCTTTAAGAAATAACTAACCTTCCTTCCTCAAGTTTCTATTGTCAGGTTTTTTATCACAATCATGGACAAGCAATGAATATATAAGCCTAGTTCAAGTCTTTATTAAATTGGCTCAGTCTACACTGTGGCCTACCCCCTAAAATGATATGTCAGATTCCATCCATAAGCATGACTTTCCTCAGTCTCAACAATCAAACAAAGGTATGAAACACACACACACACACACACACACACACACACACACACGCAGACACACATACACAAATACACACACACATACACATGCAGACACACATACACGTTTGTGTATGTGTGTCTGCATGTGTATGTGTGTGTGTGTGGAGAGAGAGAGAGAGAGAGAGAGAGAGAGAGAGAGAGAGAGAGAGAATACAGAGATAGAGTTAATTAGAGTTATACTACATGAACTAGTTTACCCCCAGGAGCCAGAGACTATCTGCCAGAAAACCCAGTGCACAGCAAAGGATATCACTTTTTAAATGATTGGTTGGGGGTGGGGGGTGGGGGTGGGGCAAGAGAACCCCAAAACAGTACAGGCTATTTTCTTTGTTCTTGACCACCTGACAGAACTTGTGGGTAAGACCCTGTTGCTGTGGGTAGGACCCTGTTGCTGTGGGTAGGACCTTGTTGCTGCAGGATGGGCATGGTGGCCATGCCATTAATCTTAACACTCAGGAGGCAGAGAATCCCTCTGCCTTGTGAATTCAAGGCCAGCCTTGTCTTCTTAGTGACTAGCAAGGACTACATAGGGAGACCCTGTCTCACCAAACAATAACAGAAAATAGAAAGATCCTGTTAAATACACCATTCACTTTGGTCACAGGACCTAGAGAAAGCGGGCTGGTACTGGCCAGAAAGGCTCCTCCCCAAGGGTTAGTTCACATAGTGTCAGAAGTTGCCATGGAAGTTGCCAGTAGAGAAAAGTTACTGCCAGCCTTATCCAATTGTAACAATAAACTACAATAATGACTGTACCAGAAAGATATGTCCAACAGTAAGATAATGGTACCAGTACCTCTGGGGTAATGAACAACAGTCTTCTTGAACTTAAGGCCTGCTTAATTGGGGGAGCTCATGTCTGGATCTGTACACTTAGTCAAGAACCTGTAACTGAAGAGCTCATATCTTTAAAGGATACCCTTCTATTACTATTTCCCTAAACCAATATAAGTTTTGCTGCCTTCAAATATCTTTATTCTCCTAGATAGGTGCAGCTCTCACCCCTCAACAAAGAATCATTTTACAGCAACCAGAGGGTATTATGGAAAACAACTGTTTGTTCAACACTCAGAGAATACGTGAGCACTGAACATCCATTCCAAATGGGGCATTTATAAAACACGCCTTACAACAGACACTGGGGAACAGCATGAGAAATGGAGGCAGAAGGGGTCTCACAACAGAGACCAGGAGAACACTATGAGATGGGATCTTCTGGATGAGATAAGGATGATGTACCCATGATTTCATAGCAATATGGTTGCCTGCATGATACTACACCAGAGGACATGCCAACATGGTTGGAAAAGTTTCACAAGCTCCATCTCTAGAAGAGCTGCAGGTAGTAAATAGATACAAAGAAGGGAGAGTCTATTTTCTTCAGGGATGATCTCAAGCTCAAGTGATCAGCTTTAAATCTACACACAAACAACATTGTTTGTACTTTGTAAGGTGTGCATGTAAATATATTATTGGTATATATATATATATATATATATATATATATATTAAAGTGTTTGTATAACAAGCATGAAGAGCTGAGATTGAGTCCCAGAAGCTACATAAAATGTTCACAAACGGTGGTGCATGCTAGAAAAGAGAGGCAAGAGAATCTCTGGGGCTCCCATGCCAGCCAGTCTATCTGAATTGATGAGCTCTGTGCCAATGATATCCTGTCTCAAAGGAGCTGGACAGTGTTCCCTAGAATGACACCCAAGGTCGTTGTATACTGAGACATGTATACACACACACACACACACACACACTAACAATATGAATGCACATACACGTGTACATATATCTATACTCACATGCATAAAAAAGAGAAGAGAGAATAACAGATTTTGAAGATTTAATTGCTAATAATGTTCACAAAAATGGTCAAGGATATTGAACTAAAGATCCAAATAAGAAATCATTCAGCTAAACAATGTGTGTGAACACAATTTAAGACATTGTATTATAAGTGATGAGAAGCAAAATGAGCCAGAAAAGCCTAGAAATAAAGGGAATAAAAAGAACATACAAGAGCACACAGCTGCAAAGATTGAAATAAATGAAACACAATTCTCATTAGAACCAAGACAATAGAGAGACAATAGCAAATGCTGAAAATGCAAACTCTATTATATAGGAAGATATCCAGAGACATCTCTAGCTTTCTTTGAGAAGAAGAAATAAATATTAATTCAAAAATGCTGAAAATTGTATTCAAAGCACATTTATACTTTGAACTTCATTAAAACAGGTTTATTATGCAGAAGGAATATTGTTATTCTCAGAACTTGGGTCTATATGAAGATGTTAAGATACGTGGAAGTGATTAAAATAAAGAAAAATACAACAGAGATTTGTTTCTCAATTCCAATTACTCTAAAAGATAAGTGACTGTATAAACAGAAGTAGTAGGAAAGTAATATCTGTTTATAGTATTCATAAAAATAAAATTAATGACAGAAATAACAGAAAAGATAGAAGATAGCAATTGGAAACATCCTTATAACTACATGTAAATCAGTATCATATTATCTGAAGCAGATTGAGATTAAACACAACATTGTAAATCTTGGCAACTATTAAAGCTTAAATCATTTGGCAAGAAACAAATGGTACGTGTAATGAGACAAAGAGGACTGTGTAAAAGCAAGGGAGTTCATTCACACAGAGTACATAGTATTGCAAATATACTAAGATGAAGGTAGAGAGATAGATTGCAATATCATAATGTTCAAGGTTTCAGTGTCTTTCTCTCAACAGCCAACAGATTACATATGAAACGTAATCAATGAGGATATTGGATTTGAACTGCAGGTTAGACTATATTGACCAAGCAGGTGCATAGAGATTGCAGCATAGAGAATCTTCTCCAAGGCACACAAAATATTTTTCCAGGAAAAAAATCATATGTTAAGAAACAAAACAAGATTTACACAGTTTAGATGACAGAAATTACTTTTGAGTTATATGTTTCCTCTTGTTTACTAATTATGTTTTTATATATTCTTTTTCATTGACATTTCATACATCATTTTCAGTCCAATTTGGATCCATTCCTCTCTCCATGCCCCTCCCCTACCCCAGATTATGCGTTCTTTCATACATGTCTTGCATCTTTCTCTCAGTGTTTCCAAGGAATTTTTTTTTTGTAGATGCTCATTGTTTTGAGCAGAATTGACCTCTGGGATTAAACTGTATGCAATTCCAAAATATGTTTTGGGGTTTATATTTTCCCCTTTAAATTTATATTACTCTAATATATGAATACATATCTTCCATCCATATATGGTAATTACAATGTGTGAACATAAGTGGTAGGTCAATTCTAGAGCCCATTAAGAGATTCATATTATAACAGCACAGTTGCTTTCACATACAAAGAAATATAATAATAAAGTTGCTCCATTTGCTTACCAACTGGGGATTTGGTGTTAACATCCACAAATGAGGGAAACCGTTTGCCTTTTTTTTCTTTCTTTCTTTTTTTTTTCTGGGACTGTGCTACTGCACTTAACATAATGGCTTCAAGTTTCATCCATTTACCTGCAAATTTCATGATGTCATCTTTCTTTATCACTGCATAGAACTACATTTTGTAGATGTACCACATTTGTGTTATCCACTCATAGGTTGAGGGGCATTTGGGTTGGTTCCAGCTCCTTGCTATTGTGAAGAGAGCTGCAATAAACAAAGCTGTGCATGTATCTTTTTGGTAGGATGAGTCTTTTGGGTATATACCCAGGAGTGGTATGACTGGGTCAGGCAGTAGGTTCATTTTGAGTCTTTTTTTTTCCATTTTTTTTATTATTACTATTATTAAGCTTTTGTATAGACGACACATCATTTCTCGATCATATCTAGAGTCGATTCCGCTTTCATGCCCCCATCCCACCCAAGTCCCTGCACTCCACCATACATGTCCTACATCTCTCTCTGAGTCTCTCCAGAGCTTTATTTTTCAGTTCTTTTGTTGTTGTTCTCTCCAACTTGTATTGCTACATTATATATATATATATATATATATATATATAGTTGATAGTTATAATTATATAGTTATATATATCGTTATATATTACATTATATATAAGTTATATTACATAATATAATACATACATACATACACATAACACTTGAATTGGAGGATTTTTTTTTTCTTTAAAAGATGCCATGTTTTCCTTAAGGAGATTCTCAAAGGTTCCTCCTTGGCAACCCAAACAATCAATCCCTGCACTTTTGCTCCACACCGGGGTCTTCCCCCCATGTCCCCCAAATGAAGTCCAGTTAAGCACAACCCTGTCTTGATCCCCCTGCACTGGCCTCCATGAACAGCCCAGGTAGTCCAACAATGGCAGTCCTATATCTGAGAGGCTGACATCCCTTAGCTGTTTAGTCCACAAGCTGGGTATTTCAGTAGTTCCAATCTGGCATGAAGGTTTGGAGGATTCTTGGAGAGACATGAGTCCTCAAGTCCATATTAGGAGGTTAAAAAGTGTGTCGCATGATGATGGGGGTTGTCGGGCGAAAGAAGGATCGAAACTGGGGAGACGAGTGGAGGAAAGTTTGGTTGGGATGTGCCATTATACCCAGCATTTTGGAGGCAGAGGCAAGGCATGGACTATTGAGTTGCTAAAGCCAATGGCTTTGGTCTACAGAGTGAGTACAGGACAGCTGGAGCTACAGGGAGACCTGTCTCGAAAAGACCAAAAAAAAAAAAAAAAAAAAAAAAGCTGTGTCTCATCCCTTTGAGCAGTGCCAAAAGCAGTGGCAGCCACAGAGTAGATGCACTTGCCAGTAAGAATTGGAGATAGGCCAAACAGTACTCTCTCTATATTCTTTCTGCCTTTTCTTACTAAGATCTCAAGTTCTACGTCTGCAGTACAGTTTCTCTGGTCTTACTGATTATTTGTATCTGGTTATACTTTCCTTTTGGATGCTTAAGGCAACACAGTTAGCCCAGATTAACCAAGGTCTTTGTTTTCTCAAGGTCAGTTGAGGATCTGGTCCTCAGGTGTCTCTCGGGATATTTTTTTTTGGGGGGGGGAGGAGAAGGATGGGAGCCCCTTGCTCCTTTCAGCTTTTCATTGTCCAGTTCCATCCACTCGAGGACAAAAGCTGGTCTTGCTAGACCAGGCTTCCTTTTCTGAAGCATGAGCAGATTTTCCTCTCTTTAGACTGAACACTGGCTGAAGTCCCACCAGTGTCTCTCCAAGACCTCCCTGAGGAGGAAGACTGGTGACCCAGGTCTGTAGGATATTTCAAGAGGTGCCCCCATGCATAATCCCCTAAGACTTAGTTGACCTCTGAGGGCAAGTAACAAAGTTATCCCTTAGGTCCCTCGGCTGAATCTTCTAAGGGTTCTCGACATTCCTTTCCATAGTGGTTGTACAAGTTTACATTCCCATCTGCAGTGGATGAGTGTTCTCCAGCATTTTTCTCCAGTCTTATTGGAGTGAGATGATACCTTAGAGTGGTTTTAATT
This sequence comes from Rhizomys pruinosus, assembly GCA_009823505.1. Lineage (NCBI taxonomy): Eukaryota > Metazoa > Chordata > Mammalia > Rodentia > Spalacidae > Rhizomys > Rhizomys pruinosus. The sequence continues at coordinate 127,001 of VZQC01007054.1, read as the reverse complement.
TGCATTCCCTTAATTATTAAAGATGTCGAACACTTTTTAAGATGTTTCTTAGCCATCTTTACTTCCTTACTGGTGAAGTTTCTGTTCAGCTCTTTACTCCATCTTTTGAGTAGGTCATTTGTTTTCTTACTTCTTTGTTTTATAAGTAGTCTATATATTCTGGATGTTAATGGTCTTTCACATGTATCACTGGTGAAGGTTTCCTCCCACTCTGTGGATTTTCTCTTCACTTCCTTGATGGTTTCTTTAGCTGTACAGATGCTTTTGAGATTGATGAGTTCCCACTTGTCAGCTGTTGACCTTATTTCCTGTGCTGCTGCTGTTTAATTTAGAAAGATTTTTTTTTCTATGTCTATGGCTTGTAGGTTGCTGCCAATCTTTTCTTTTATCACTTTCAGGATCTTGGGTTTCAGGTTGAGATCTTTGATCCACTTGAGTTTATTTTTGTACAGGATGAGATGTAGGGGTTTAATTTTGTTCTTCTATAAATGGAGCTTTTTTGGCCCCTTTGTCGAATATGACGTGGCTGAAATTATATGAGCTCAAGTTTGGATGTTCAATTTTGTTCCATTGGTCAAAAATACCTGGGAATAAACCTAACCAAAGACAACAAAAATCTCTACAACAAAAATTTTTAAATCCTGAAGAAGGAGATTGAAGATAACATCAAAAGATGGAAAGACTTTCCATGCTCATGGATTGGAAAAAATTAATATAGCAAAAATGTCCATTCTACCCAAATTAATATACAGATTCAATGCAATCCCAATCAAAATCCCCATGAGCTTTTTCACAGACTTGGGAAAAAAAAATCTTTAAATTCATATGGAAAAACAAAAACCCTGAATATCTAAAGCAACCTGAGCGAAAAGTGCAATACAGGGGGGATTATTTTACCAGACTTCAAGCTATATTACACAGTTATAGTCATAAAGACAGCCTGGTACTGGCACAAAGACAGAAATTTTCTTAATCCTTCTCTACCACAATGTCACTTAACTAGAAATTAGTCATAGGGCAAAAATTAGGAAGTTTGTAAATAAAAGTAAATAAACACCCCTGAAATACCAATGGATCAAAATCCTAAAAGTATCTTTAATGAGATGAAAATGGACAAATAACACAGAGAAAGTTTACATAATAGCAAAAGTGATTCTGAGAAGAATGTTTATGTAAATAAACATGTCAAAAAGGGAAATATCTTCTAAAACTCCTAGGATTAAATTTTCAAAGATTAAAAAAAGTATGTAATAATCTCAAAGCTGCTAGAATGAAGAAAACATAAGACATCATAGAATTTGAAAACTAAATAAGTGTAAAATAAACATTTTAAAATCAATGACACTAATAGGTTTTTTAAGAGTATCATTATGTAACCCAGACTGGTCTAAAATTGTGCTTCTTCTTTATCAGCCTCCTGACTGCTGAGATTACAGTTATTCACTAACACACCATACCTCAGGATCTTGGTTTTTGATCTTAGATATGCATTAACCAATTCTTATTTAGAATATAAAAAAGAAAGAAAACTCACATATATGAAATTAGATATGAAAAGGGGACATTGAACTGCTATCCTCAAAGTAAAAAGAACCAGAAGAGGTGACTATGAGTTATTACACACCCATTGGATAACCTACAGTAACCAGGAAAGCTCAGAAAGAGATTTATTCTTGGAATTCAATGATCGTTTAAAATACACAAATTTCAGGACTTAGGACTAGAGCAGACTGATTAACTCTGGATGAGGAGGCGTATGCCTTACTTAGGATTTCTAGATGTGCTGAGTAGACTCCAGTGGATGTATTTGCATGGAAGGACGTTTTGGTTCAAGAGCTTGAGTGGATAAGGCTTAGCTTGGATGTTGTAATGCAGAAGTTCTGACGGGGGTTTGGGGTGTGGGGTGAGGGAGGGATAGGTTTGATTGGGAACCAGCATATGAGAAACAAGAGCTGGGTGTGGTGGAATATGTGCCTTTCATCCAAGCATGTAGGAGACAATGGCTGGCAGATCTCTGTAAGCCAGCCTGGTCTACGAAGTTGGTTGTAGGCCAGCTAGGGCTACAGAGAGACCCTGCCTGATTAAATTGCTCAACAAATTAGGCACAGCAGAAATGTTTCTCAACAAAATAAAAGCCACATTCGAGGTAACATATAAATGTCTTTTGACCCTTAATGCTCAGGATCTTGTGTATGACAATCAATTGTGTATGCTCTTAGCATTTGGTGGAAGAGGATCACTTCTCGGGATTTAAACAGGAAGGTATGTGGCCTCCACTTAGCGGCTCTAAATATATCCTAGGTATTTATCTTTAATGCTAATCATTATCTATAACAAACATTTTCTATCTATTATATACTCACACTTCACATAGTGCTTTAAAATTCCAAATATCTACAGCTATGCTAAACTGGAAAGAACTATGTCTGGATCACTGAATTTTTGTAAGTGATGTTCAGCCACACAAATATCTTCTACTTGTTTTTTTTTTTTTTTTTAGGTTTTTTTTTTTTAATTTTATTTATTTCTGTATGTGTGAATGTACTGTCTGTGTGCAAGTTTGTGC